>JMFS01057337.1:0-22495 GCA_000699545.1 Podiceps cristatus | reverse complement strand
CTATAATATTAATATTATTTATTAATAATGGTAATAAAAAAAATATAATAACAGAATATACAAAACTAATAATGCACAATTTCTCACCAACAACCTGACAACCAATACAGCCCTTTCCAAGCAGCAATCACACAGCAAAACCAAGAGTGATCTCAGAACAATCCCGAGCAGCGATCCTGGAGCAACAATTTCTCCAGCAGCAATCCTGGAACCCCAAGTTCCCAAGAGCAAGAGAGAGAGAGAGAGGGAGGGAAGGATCCTGGCCCACCGTCTGACCCTCACATATATACTGGGCATGACGTCTATGGTATAGAATACTTCCTTTGTCCAGTTTGGGTCAACTGTATTGGCTACACTCCTCCCAGCTTTTTGCACCTGCACACTGGCAAAACCTGGGAAGCTGAAAAACGTCCCTGATGTCTTAGCAACAACTAATAATATCAGTGTATTATCAACATCTTTCACATACCAAATCCCGTAACAAATCCAAAAGACAGCAGCTACTGGGAAGAAAATTAACTCCATCACAGCTGAAACCAGGACAAAAGGCCATTCTCAATAATCTTTGATTGATCATGGAGACTGGGAGAAGTGTCCAAAGACTGAAGAAAAGCAAATGTCACCTTCTTCTTCAAGAAGGGAAAGAAGGGGGACCCAGGGAACTACAGGCCAGTCAGCCTCACCTGGATCCCTGGGAAGGTAAGGGAGCAGCTAATTCTGGATACCATTTCCAGGCACATTAAGGACAAGAAAATCATCAGGTGTAGTCAGCATGGATTTGTCAAAGAAAAGTCATGCTTGACCAAACTATTTCTATGATGAAATGATTGGCCTGGCAGATGAGGAAAGAGCAGTGGATATTGTCTACCCGGATTTCACCAGTTCAGTGTCTTCACTATCTACCAGACCTTTGACTCTGTCTCCCACAAAACCCTCACAGAGAAGCTGATGAGTATGGGACGGATAAGCAGACAGTGAGGTGGGCTGCAAACTGTCTGAATGGCCGTTCTCAGGAGGTGGTGATCAGTGGCACAAAGTCTAGTTGGATGCCAGTGACTAGTGGTGTACCCCAGAAGTCAGTACTGGGTCTGATGCTATCCAACATCCTCATTAATGATCTGGATGATGAGGCAGAATTCACCCCCGCCAAGGGTACAAACTGGGAGGAGTGGCTGATACGCCAAAGGGTCGTGCTGCCATCCAGAGGGACCTCAACAGGCAGAAGAAATGGGCTGACAGGACCCTCACGCACTTCAACAAGGAGACGTGCCAAGTCCTGCACCTGGGGAGAAAGAACTCCAGGCACCAGTACCAGCCGGAAAGCAGCATGGCAGAAAAGGTCCTGGGGGTCCTGGTGGACACCAGGTTGAACATGAGCCAGCAATGCAACCTTGCCGTATATGGTATAGAATATCCCCCTGGCCAGGCTGGGTCAGCTGTCCTGGCTGTGCTCCCTCCCAGCTTGTGCGCCTCCTCGCTGGCAGAGCAGGGGGAGCTGGAAAGTCTTTGACTTAGTATAAGTTCTACTTAGCAACAACTGAAAAGATCAATGTGTTACCAACATTATTCTCATACTAAATCTGAAACATGTCACTATACCAGCTACTGGGAAGAAAATTAACTCTATCCCAGCTGAAACCAGGACAAAAGTGTTCAAAGATTTTAGTTTTGGCAGTACCTTTTTTAAACAAATAGTTTATGAACAGTTCCCATATATGAGTGAAGAAAAAAGTGCTCAGTAGAGTGTATGCACACACTTACCACAGCTTTTATTCATTGTGTCATTATTTGAGGAGGAGATTGAGGAGGAAAAAGAATATCAGTTTGAAGAATATGATCTCTATAATTATATGGTCTGTGTCATAGAATCATAGAATCATAGAATCATAGAATGTTTTGGGTTGGAAGGGACCGCTAGCGGTCATCTAGTCCAACCCCCCTGCAGTGAGCAGGGACACAACTACCTAGACCAGGTTGCTCAGAGCCCTGTCCAACCTGGTCTTGAATGTTTCCAGGGATGGGGCATCCACCACCTCTCTGGGCAACCCGTTCCAGTGCTTCACCACCCTCATTGTAAAGAATTTCTTCAATGAGTGTCCACTCATCTGAAGTTCTAGGACTCAAATTATATTCAGTAAGAAGCCTTTACTGTTTTTACTGGCCCTGAAAAAGCATTTGAGAAAAATATCTGTTCATTAAATCCCAGTTCTTAAATTTTATTTTCCTAAGTGGTTTTAGGAGAGTTTTTTAATTTTTATTTAAAGAATTTATATTTACATACTACTTTCTGATGTAAATTTTACATTAAAATTACAACCCTTTGAAGTGCAGTCATCCTTAAATAGAATTTTCTTTTATTTTTCTTTCTTATCATGATTGTGCTTAACCATACTGTAATTACATTAACTGCTCTGTCATGTTTATCTTTGCAAGGACAAAATCATCAAAAATAATCATGTCCATAGTAGAATGCAATGCCAGGATGTTACTAACCTCTGAGTTACTTCTACTATGGGATATCCAAATAGATCTGACTTCAGCCCAGTAACCTCAGCTAGTGTCTGTGGGAGTTACTTCTCCACTCTGTCTGGAAGTGAAGAAATGAGAGTGCATGGGCTAAACAGTAAGGGTGTGAAAGCTCCACTGACTTCAATGGTGGTTTAAAAAAGAGGAAGGCATCAGTCTAAATTCCAGGATGAAAATGTTTTAGCACCAAAAGCCTTGGTAAAGTAGCACAGGCATTGTTAAATTACCACGGGATACCACGGTGAGCTAAACCATGGGAAGGAAATGGACACTCTAGTGAAAGAAGCTTATTTTTCTGTGGTTTACCTCAGTCAAAGATATTGGGTAAGAAAAGAGTCAGGTACTGTCCCTGAGGTGAAACATATTCAGCTGAATAGCTGGCTTATATCTTAGCCTTAGGGAATGATTCCTGCATATAAATGTTAGGTTTGGGCGTGCATCTTCAGGGGTGTGTATGTGTGTGGATGCATATGCGCTCACCCACCTCCATCTCTGCATGGTCAGACTGTCTCGCAATATGCTTGATGACTTAGTAATCACTAAAATGAAAAAAAAATAAAAAAAAAAAAAAAAAAAAAAAACAGCAGTTAAACTTTTCCTTTTTTTTTTTTTTTTTTCTTTTTTTTAAATGTCAAAATAAGCTTGTCCTCAGCTGTGCAGTAAAAGCTTGGCTGGGTTCCTACTTTCATATGCATTCATTTACCTTCCTTCCTAATGATAAATATACAGCACAGTCAATTTGTCTCTCATACTTTTTTACCTTCCTTTCTTAACCCAAAATATATTTTGTCTCACCTATTGAAGAGTGTAATTATATTTCACTCACTTATAGGAAAGTCCTTGGTAATTCACTGTTGCCTGAGGCTCTCTGAGTTATGCCTCTTTCACTTTCATGACAAAAACATAATAACAGTGCTTCAGGGGTAATATTTTCAGTGGCAAGATGTACCTGGAAAACTATACAGTGCTAAAAATATAGAAGGATCTTCTCGTAGCTTGGCTTTCCTTACTGAAATTTTCATCATTCACGTGATATTCCACACTGACAATGTTGTTTCTCCAGGTTAACTTTTACATGGCTGTGAAACATGGCCTGATACAGGTGAATTTTGACTTATATATTTGAAGGAATAGAAACACAATAGCTAATACCATCTTATTTTCAAGTCAGTAGGAATAAGAAGAAAGTTTATCTGGGGATTTGTGCTCGTTTCCTCACTACTTAAACTTCTACACAGGTGAAGGCTGCAGGAAAAGATTTCTGGTTATCTACTGGCATAACTGTTTTTCATTGGAAAATACCTGTTGGAAAAAAGCAAAATGTTTTGTGAAAATGCAGAAATTTTGGATACCTTTCCTTATAAATTGACAGATGGAAAGCATTCATATAAGAGCAAAATTGAAATTCTTTACCATTTCAAACATAATACTTGTTTGTGTCTCAAAAGTAGCTCCCATATGATGTTAAGTTTAGATGCTGGATAAAATATCAAAACGAAACTGGACTGCAAAGAATAATATATTTGAAGTTGTATTATATGCGACTTAAAAAAGATAAAATTCTGATTTATCCTAAAAAATGTTAATTTCATTTCTTCTTCTATTTTTGTAGGTGTTTAGATGAGCAGAAGCACTCAGCTTTCTACCAGTATGTGCTTTTTATAAGTGAAAATGAGTAATCTGTTTCTTCTATAATTATGGTCATATTATAGCCTGTTTTCATTCTCTGATGTTAGACATTTTTAAGAGTTGTAAGTATCAGGAGGTGTCAGGCATTATTTGGAAAGAATAATTATTTTCCCTGTGTATTGTCTCATTAATGATCTATTCTGTAGTCTATCAAGACCATTATCTTGTGTTTACTACAAGACCAGTGGAATTTCCCTGTAAAGTTTCATTATAATTTTAAGTCTGTTCCTTTTTCTTTATTTTCTTAATACATTGCAATATCTCTTAACAATCACTAATTCTTAATTTCTTAATTTTGTGTAATAAGAGATAGTACAGTAACATAGCATCGCTGCTGATTGTTCTTCAGCTGTAGCAGAAGCACTGTAGAGACAGAAAAAAAATGTGCTGGATAATGTGGAAAGGGGGAAACAAATGAGGCTAGTAGAATTAGATTATTAAATAGTTAATCCCAGTGGTGATACATTTTGATTTCTGAATCAAACAGATCTGTTAACGAAATCCAATATGTTTTGAAGGAAGTAAGGGTAAACACAGGTACAGGCCTAGACACTGGGAGCTGTTACTTATATTTGAGGAGCTATATGGAGCCATTATCCAAATCAATGGAAGTTCTACAAAAATTAAACAGATCGGCTATCTTAGGTTCCATTCTTTCAGCCAAATCCATGAGGGTATTAGAAACCATCAATACAGACCCAGTCATTACATGGCAGCCCTAATATATATACATACTCAGAAAGAGCTTTGAAAAAAATGGGCTGCAAATACTATTAAAGAGTAAATTAATTTGGACCTTAATTATTCTTCTTTTGCAATTGCTTTCTGCATACTTTCAGATAGTAGCTAATGCACTACGAGGAAATACAAAGGAGAATTCAGAGAAAATATTTGTTAAATATCTGTGAACTGTATGTTTTTGTTTTGTACTGGAAATCGGACTCTAACAGCTGCATTTGGATTTAAGGAACAAAAACATACATGGTGATACATGGACCAGTTTCTGTTACTGCATGTTCACACAAATTCTTCACAAGTCACGGGATTTACTGAAAAAATGGCAGAATAGTGAACAGACATGGAGGGTTGAGAGACAGAAAAAATAAACAAACAAACAAACAAAAACCCCCAGACACATCTTTTTAAAGATTATTTTCACACAGAAAACAAGCTAAAGCTTCCCAAAAAAGATGCTAATCACAAATTTTTTGCCCAGCTCTAGGAATCCCAATAACAATAGGCTTGGCTTTCAGCTACAAAGCATTTGAAGGGCAGGTATAAGAAGAAGTAAGCTTTCCATTACTTTGTGTTATCGAAGTACGAGCAGCACAAGTTTTTATGTACTAGCTAAACATTTCCCAATAGTATAAACAAATTAATAGCAGTTCTGGAAGATATGTGTTTCATTTGAAGTTATTATTGTGACTACAAAAGGCCAGAGACCTAAAAGGTTTTGTTTTAAATTAAAGTACACAAGGAAAAATAAAAAGAATATGACATACATTCAATTTATGGAATATTTAGTCCCAGAGATTCACCTGGCAGCAGAAGATGCTGCTTCTTTTCTCTTCTTTCTTCTTCCCCTTCATCCCTGCTACTAACCAGACACAAATTCCTCTATCATCCTCACAGAATGGTACCTGCTTTCCAGCTTTATTTTCATCCCTGGAAAGCCTTGGGCGATGGACGTTTCCTGCTGCCGGTGCTGCCAGGGCCGTGCAGAAGGCTGCAATCCTGGCATAAGCTCTAACACCGGCATGCAGTTAATGGATGGAGGATATACTATCTCAGGGCACTTGAGCTCACCATGGAGCGGCAGCAGGACAGATCAACAGCAGGAAAAGAACATCTCCTTGTACTTATTTAAGTTCTGCAATAGGAATGAGGAATAAATTTGAAACCCGTAGGCAGTTGCACCTTCTGCTGCCCTGTAAATTATATTCTTGCCAGGCCATTGTGTAAACTCTTTCAGTTTCCTGAGAGATTTCCTGATGGGTCACAGTACTGGAAGTGACAGCTACAGCTATTGGAAATAATGGCCCATAGCTGCAGCAAAAGAGAATTAACGACAGCACTTTTTATTCAGGATAACAGCCTGGTAATCCATATCATCACTTCAGAGTGAGTTCATACAAGAAAACCAAACAAGCAGATAGACAGTTTAGGCTGCAAGTAAAATAATTTTTTTTTTTCCCCCCCCACATTCTATTGTCATTATTTTCCATTTTTTCTCTCCTTTTCAGGAAGCAAAATGGTACAGATAAAGCTAAATGGATCTGAATAAGAATCACCATGTTGTATTACTGTAGACATAGCTCAGGGAAAAACCCTTTCCATTGCCAGTGAATAGTTGTGGGATACTTTGCTGAACACCTAAGCTTTTTTCTACGGGAGAAGTAATATCAGTATGTGTTCTTTACAGAGTCTTACCAGTGATTTCAGTCTTGATGTAAAAATAAGAAAATAATTCTCCGTGACACTTTTCCAATATTGCTTTTGATCTCCTTTGGTATCGCTCCTACAGGACATATCAGCTAATGCAGTAACATGTTATCACTTGTGTAATGCTCGGATTCTGACATACCGGACTAAATTGTGGCACTGTGTTCTTGCAGACACTTCAGGTGAAGGAAAAGTTTGGTTTAAATGCAGACAAGAGAAGCCAGAATACTGTCTTTATCAGGAAATAGCAAAGGTATAGATCACATCTCCTTTGTTGTCTTCTGTCATGCTCATGGAGCTATGGAATATATAGCATGAGTGGGATTTGGCTTGAAATTAAGATGTCTTTAGCTGGGTGTCATCTGTCATTCATATCTCTAAACTCCCATTATGCCGAGCAGACATCAAGGGCACCAGTCAGTGACACAGTTCATACAGGTATCCAATTCCTTTTAAAATAGTTTAGGGTACCTGTGGTAGCTGCAAAGACTTGGCAAATATGTCAGAAAATGCACAGAGAGAAATGTTTTGCTAGACCAGCAGCTGGAGGGCGAATCACCCGAAGGTTTCTCAAACAGCTCTAACTGGCCACGTTCACGCAGCTAAATTGCAACCCAGGCTGACAGTCAGCTGAACTGTTTTCTAGGCTCTGTTAACTATATGGATTAAATGTCTGTTGACTGCAACATGAGCTGAGACACAAAGCTCACATTTAGTGGTTCAAATCTCCAAGCGAATCCTTCTCAGTTTCTCTAAACTAGTGAAGAAGAGTCCTGTGGAGGCAGCTGAACTAGCTCTGTATAGGAAAGAGTTTTGATAGGAAAAGATCAAGTCCTGGGTCTAGTCGGCCTGCTAGCCCCGCAGCATGGCCGTCCCTCCTCCGCCTCCAGCAGCTCCATCCCTGGATCTCTGCAGAGCTGCAGGGCAGCCTCTCTGGGCATGGGAAACGTTTTGTTAATGTACCTACCTGGTACGACCAATTTTTTCTCTCATTCCCAACCACACACACCTCATTATGCTTTGACATTATTGTTGCAGAATATCTGTGTAACTTGTTTGTTCCTCATTAAACACGTGAATCCTTGAGGATTTATTATTATTAAAGCTAAAATGATCCAAGTACACCAGCTGCATTTGGGGTTGTAAACTCTTTGTCAAGTTTCAGTCAAATACTAATGGAAATGTCCCAGACTAGAAATCAGATAAAAGAAAGTTAATAAAAGAATTTCTCAGAGACCCTTTATAAAATGGTGACCTTCTAATGAAGGAAGCACATGATTCAAAATAGATGTAGAAATTAATAACTAACTGATGCTATTTAAACAGACAATAACCATCAATAAAAAGGGAGGTTTAACAAATGTGTTTCATTGCAAAAAATATATTAAACACTTTTCACAGTTTGGAACCTTCATCCATCAATAACGGATAATATTTACTCTGTCTTACTGGGGAGCCTTTTTTTATATTTTTAATGGAATATGTTGAATATAGGTTACCATAGTTACAGCAGAATTTCAGAATGAGTTTTGTTTTATCATAATTGCTGCATATTAGTATATAAACAGCTGAACTCCATCTTCCACTGGTAGCACTAATTTGTGCCTAGAGACAATTCTCTCCCCTCAGAAAATCGAACAACAGCTTAAAACATGCTGTAAGTTTGTGGACCTCCCCAGAGGGAGTGGAAAGTTTCTGCAAGTCAAGCTGTTTGTTGTTTAGAGCCTGGGACTGCTGGGATCAGTAGCACAGAAAGGTGAAGCTGCAAAAATCCATCACCAGCAGTAAAGGGAAATTAAAAGTGTTCCCTACCCCACCCCAGACATGTTGAATTATAACCATATTACTTCTCATCACTATTGTTTCTGAGCAGATCTGAACACTAATGAATTTGGCTGGGATTTTTACAGAACCCTAAGAGACTTTGGAAACTAACAAGGAATACAACATAGGCTCTATAAAGATCCCAGCTTTTATCGTCATAGTGTTTTCTAACATAGAAAACTATAGTTCCCAGGTTACGGAGGCTAGGAAGGAAGAGCTGCTTCATCATGGATCCCTTATTCATCCCCATAAAGTCTAATACTCATCAGATAACTGCTTTATTCTTTAGAGAGAAGAGTTGTGAGAGTAATTTTTTCCAGTGTGTATTATAGGATTTTTAATCTCTCCCAGAAATATTGAAAGGCAGGAGATGATAGCATCACAGAAAATGTGTGTGTGAGGTAGAAATTGAACCCAGAAATTAAAAAGCTTAACTCAGATCTTAACTGCTAGCTCAACTGCTCCCTGAGAGGAACTACACATGCAGGACTTCCATCGTACTCCCGTATTGCTCCATGTTGAGAAGTCAAATGAAACTTCGTATAATACTTATGCTGAAGTGCTTGAAAAGCGAATATGCCTCAAATGGTGGCTGCTATGATTCCCTGAACAGACAAAAAGTCTTCCAAGACTGGTCAGTGACTGACAGCCCAACAAGATTTTTTCTGTTTCTTTAAAATGCCACGGTCCTGCAAGTAAAATGCAAAGGGAAAGACAGTATGTCATATACAATATGGAAGGACAAGAAACTAATGTCAAGTCAAAGATTGCCTTCTCCAGTGTGACAGCAATTGTATGGATCAGTGGATTCCAAGAGATAGTAGTCTTAAACGTACTACACTTTAATGACCACAGTTTTGTAACTGAAGATGACTTAAGTGGCACATTCCGTAACCAAAGCACTGAAAAACAGCACAGTAACTTAGTAATATCTATTGTTTCCCTCATAGTCATGAAGGGAAATCTTTTCATTAACATTATAAATGACAGATTACTTCATAAAATCAAGTAAATCTGTCTGGTGGTTTTTCATAGAAACTCAGAGAAAACATCTTCTTTTCATATCATTTCCTTTATTGCTTATGTTTTGGGGACCATTGTTATTAAGGCTTCACGCTTCGCAACTTTATCCCCGCTACGGTCTGGAAGGGACATATCTTCATAATCTTCACCCTTGAGCTTTTATGGACAGAAATGTCCAATAAAATATCTATTTTTTCTTTTGAATATGAACTTAGTAGATGTTTACACTTCAGCGTTCTCACCTGATATGCTCCCTCCTCCTTAAAAGAACAAGGCAAGGTGATTTACCTAACCTGTCACACCCTAGTAGGTTCAAAAGGTCTCACATATAAAACACTTTCCACATGCAATTAGAATTGCTAAATACTTTCACTCAAATCCAGACCCATACACAGATCGTTTGGGAAGAGAAAAAAGGGTAACATCTGTTGGATAAACTGCTATTTTTACCTCATCCAGCTCCAGTTCGGGGCCCATTTACTTTCTGTTTAGAGTTACAGCTGGCAGAACAAGTGATTTTTGTCATGCACTGGAGAAGCAGCAGGTGCTTGTGCCCAGCAAGGGTGCCTGTTTATTGCCTTTAATGCATCTTTCCATGTTTGGTTCATTTTTTCTCCCATTATCCATTCTCATGCCTTTCATCTAGTAATATAAGATACTAACTGCAGAAGTGCATCATGAGACCAAGTAAGATTTATGTGTGGTAGTGTACAAACACACAGAAGTCAGTCTTTATCCCCAAATCTTTTAGCACAAATAGACAAGCCGAAGACAAAGTATGGGAAGAAAAAAAGCAGAGTGTCTTGTCCAAGATAACATGAGAACAGAGAACAGTCTTCTTCATCCCATATACTACAGTTTTGTGGTGACTTTTTTCCTAGTGCCTTTGATTAACATATTTCTTACCAGTTTTCTCTTTCTACTCCATACCAAAAAAAAAAAAAAAGATGAGGTCAACCCTTAATTTAATGCTCTAGGCATGAGCCAGAGTACTTCAGTGAAGTACCTGAATTTGCAACACACGAAAGAGTGAAATTTCAGTATCACTCAGCAATTAGTATCCCGCTCTCCAAAAGCTTGGCCTTTTGTTTTGGGACCCAAATGAGGCATGGAGCACCACAGAATGTATCTAGAAAGTAGGGTTTAATCTTGGCGATTAATGTGCAGGGAATTGGTGTCTCTCACCGACTCCATACAGAATCAGGGCTCTCACTCACTTCATGGGATTTCTCCAAGTTTGTCAGGACTGAGCTCCTGTTTCACAGTACTTCTTTTTTTTTTTTTTTTTTCCACAATTATCTTTGTACATTTTTTATCTCCTATAAATTCTCCTTCCTTCCTTATAGCACTTGTCTACTTTAATGTACACTATACCAGTAGCTAATTTGCTACTTACTTCCTTTCTTACCTCTGCACTACAAAAATAAAGACATGAAGAAGCAGACACTGGTAAGCAAAGAATCACAAGTGTGTTGAGAAGGCGCTATTAGTAAGAAATGGAGGGGAGGGAGGGTGAGGTGTCCTCTTAGAGGTGTTGAACCATTGCCCTTAAGAGTTTTCTATTATGGTCCAGAGAGAAGTCACTAAAACACCTCACCACAGGAAAGAAATGAGAAATTTTGAGGGCTATTGAACACTGAATTCTCATAGTGGCTCAGCAAAATGTTACTTAGAACAGGTGTTCCTGTAATTGTGATACATTGGGGAAGTTTATAGTGTTCAATAGCCCCCCAAGACATACTAATACCTCTCTGATGTCTCTAAAAATAGGATGCTGGACTTTCAAAGAGTACAGAATAAAATGTCTCTCAAGCCTGTTTGAAGATATTTGTGATTAAGCATATGTTTCTTGTATAGATGGCTTTTTCCAGAAATAAGGAGCAGTTTTTGGATCAGACTGAAAGATGCCATCTTACTGCAAAAGACTTTTATTGTTTCAAAATGTTTGCCGCTACTATCCTGGAACCTTAACCTTTCTCTTCTCGAATAGAAAGGGACAACTTTTATTTTTCAAGCAAAACCTTGGCTATTTAAGACATCAGCCCGAAGGGCAGGAAATCCCCCATAGGACAGGTGTAATTTTAAGGCTCTAGCCCCATACATAGTGAGAACAGTTGGGAAGCAATCTTTCCCACAGTTTTAAATCCAGATGCTATTATTATAGCATGAACATAATATGGCTAATTTGCAATTTCAATTAACAATAAACTATAACTATTTAATAAAAATGGAAAACAGATGGTAAAAATAAAATAAAATGCCCATGGCTATCAAATTTGCTCAAATTAAATGGAGAATCGGGGAAGAAAAGCACATTCAATAAAAAAGGAAAAGAGTTACCAGCCCTGAGGAGATTTGGGAGGACTAGAAGAGAGAAATGACCAGAATGCATTCTCCCAAAGTAACTTAAGCATTTTTATATGCTTAGACTCAGTACTTCTGTTCTGGAACAGACAAATTCTGCAAATAGGAACAAATATACAGAAAATGATAAAAATGGGGTGAAACAATGTTACAAGCGACACAATTAGGTATTGTTTAGAGTTCAGCACCTTAGGAGGTGCATGAATCATTTAATGGGCTGGGAACTTTTCATATGTTAAGATGACAATTTTACTAAATGAGGAGGAAAATGAGATGGCGGGGTTTTTCACAGTGTCAGATATGGAGGTTTCTTTTTTTGTACTTCAAGTGAAGCGGGTACTTGAAGCCCTGACAACCTGTGGTGGGAGCGAACTGTAAAGAGGCATGTAACACAACAAGGTCACAGCTTCTGACCTCGGTGATTATCCAGGGATATTTTACTAGCTGCAAACCATTTTCTTTCAAAGAATGACTCAGCATGGAATTGAATTCAATATGTCATTTTACGCTAGACCTGGGCAAACTATTCTTGGGAAACATTTCAGCTAATAAATTAGAACCTTTTTTTTGGTTGTCAGATTATTAGTAAAAATATTATGATCCCCATAAATGTGTTCATTTTCTTTAAATCATTGAAGCGCTTTGTACAAACATTTTTCAATCATCTTGCCTGTTGCAAACTTTTAATTTAATTATGTCCTTGACTATTCAGCATGCATTATTTGTTATTCAGAGTGTGTTTGGCCATCTCAGTTTCACAGAAGTTTCCCTCGCTATTTGCCCAAAGGTATAAATGTCCATAAATGTAGTGGGGGAATAGCTGGGGCAAATAGCAGATGTCTGCATTCACAAGCGGGTGGATTTGGGTTTGTAAATTTATTGGTAAATGGATGGAGAAGAGCCATTCCCAAATTATCCTGCAAACAGAAACACTGCCCAAATGTTCAGTCCGGGTTTAGCATGTGTCCTTTTAGCAGGTTTAACATGTGTCTCTTTAGCCCAGTGAGGTACCTGAATCCCACATTGTCGTGGATCTACAGCCCTTCTTCCTATGTTTAAGCCAAGCCAGGATATTTTGCTGCTAATCATGTCTCCCCCCAAGGGCTACTCCCTTTGGCAGCGAGCACAGCTGAATTGAAAAGCAATTCAGGACTTGCCAGAATGCCTGTCAGTTTCTTCCACATTTTCCAAGCTCATTTTCAGACAAACAGTACCATGATGATATAGCAAGTACTCAATACCAACTCTTCAAGCCTCAGCAAAGAGAAACAGAACTGACAGTAAGACCCTTAATCAGGATGCATGAACAAACAACAATTCAGTTTACTCTTGTAGAGCTGTGCTGAGACAAATAAATCTTTCCATAAAGCTACAGAAGCTGAGTAAAAAAAAAAAAAAAAAAAAAAAAGCTGACCCATTTTGAGCCCATAAGTTCAGATAAACCAAACCTGAAAGCTTTCCTGTAAAACTCAAAATCTCACATTCTCACATTTTCCGAGTAATACATTTCCCCTTCTGAGCCTTTTTTTCATTGTGGTGGTTATGACTTTAGCTGCTGTTTCAGATAATCCTTAAACATCACACCTAAACCAGTGACAAAAAGACAGATGCAATTCTAGCCAGTCCCATCACAAGGGATTACATGACCAGCTGTGATTTTACCTTTCCACTCCACATACAAGCATTATAGAGCCCAGAGAGCTCTGCTCTCCTATATACCTCTGAAAACCAGATTCTTCAAAGTTTTTCACAGTTCAGTACCCCAGATTTCCTTTGCTGGACCCTGTCCTGAAATGTCCTCTCCCTTGACTGGATCACCTGTCAGGAGAGGAGATGGAGCCTGAGCCTGTAAATGAGAAGAGACGTGCCTGGACCTCGGTGCTAGGCGTGACTCTGGTGTGAGCTGAGTAGTAGTATCTCATAAAATGCAGTCTGCAAGCCAAAGAGACACCATGCCAGTTGACGCATTGACTCATGTTCGAAACATATATGCTACGTCAGTCCCTGCAGCTTCCATTTTAAACTCCTGTTGGAATAGGTACCAGAAGTTAATTTAGAGCTTCCAGTTTTCCAAGTTTTCCCTTACTCTATCCATCAATTTTAACCTCAGCTACAGCCAGTGGGCAGTTTTACACATAGGCAAAGCCAGATGCTGCCCAGAGCAACAGGGTGCGGAATGCTGCAAAATCCTATCACCATGAATACTCACAGAATTGTCTGCTGCCTATTCCTAGGTGAGACTTTTAAAAAGAAAAAGTACTAACTCGGAGTGTCTGGACTAGCAGAGCTTCTCTTCCTGTTCTGCAGTCTCTGTGCAGGAGGCTTGACTAGATGGGAGCAAGGCAAACACATTTCAATGATGGTAATTTAAGTTGAGAAAAGTTGAATTATAAAGTAATGTTATAATACCATAATTTCCCTAGAACTGTGCCCCATGTTTAACAATGGCTGTCTGCAGTGCCATTAAAATAATGACTTTCCGATTTGCCAAGTCTTTTATTATGAGAAATCCTGGCCACAAAAATCTTTAAGACCATTTTTTCAATTGGTGTAAATTGGTGTACCTCCACTGAAGTCACTGCATGAAGATATGACCTTTTTGCTCAAAGGACCCAAAATGTTCAGCAATTAGGTAAGCAGACAGTGCTCCAGTAACATCAGATGTTATGACACATGGCTCAAATTTGTTCAGAGAAGCTGAATTTATTTAAGCTGATATACTTAAAAGTATAGAAAAATGTGAACTAAATGTATATCACGTATGGGGCACCTTCCCTACCTATTTAGACCTGTTGCAGAAGTACAAGTAAACAATATGCTGTCACATGTCTGAATATATGTAATTCAAAAAATGTTGACTCGGGAAAAATCTAGGCTTCTTTTCTATAGCCACCCTTAGTAGACTCCCATACAGTGGCAGCCTGATGACCACAAAATGTTGTTACGCCTTTCTTCTTTTGAAAATATGCCTAAATGAGTCAAAAAAATACTAATTTGATCATCTGAAGTTGTCCTGTTTTATTGATACAGTATCAGCAATATGAATGTCTTTGTTTTTATCCGGTTACTACCAAAGAGCAAATGCTATTAATTCACCGCTCTCTCTCTTAGAGGCTGTCCTAACTTTGATATATTCCCATATCTAATGTTAGAGGCAGAGCACCGATGTGGTGATGAATGACACCTTTTCACTGAATTCCACCATAGCTCAGATGATAGCACTTTTTTGTCTTCATGGCTTTCTCCTAAGGCCAGAAGAGAACTACCCAATCCAGCCAGACTATCGTGCTGTCTTTGAATTGCTGCTTTATCCTTAACTGACTTTTTAAATTAATTGCATTACAGATGCAGCTTGACTTTGCCCACTAATAGGCATCAGAATCTCCACAAGAACAGCTGGGAGAACAGAAATGAAAGAAAATTAAAAAGAGAGAAAAAGAGAAAAAGAGAGATTGCAAAACAATTTATGAACACCATGGGAAAAGCTTCACTTTTAGGTTGCACATTGGCAGCTACAAAGAATCTGCACAAGAAAAACACCTCTGTCTAAGTTATGCTGGTGTCCAGCTGAGATCTCTGTTAGTTGCCAAAACTTTTGATTCCATTAGTATTGCTTTCCTGCATTCTCAGTGGGAGAAGGCTGTAAGGACTTCCACGATGCAGGCTTTCAGTCTGCAAAAGTAGTGTTAGGATTTCATCTTCTGCTCAGTCCCCTGTTACCGTGAAACCAGCTGGTGCCACTTGTGGTGAAACCATGGATCTCCCTGGTTCTTCTTTTATTTAACATTAGTCTTTAGACCTCCTTAACTGTTGCTTAAAACTAGCAGATATTGAAGAGAAGAGACTCTGACAAACTAGTGCAAATACAAATCCCTCATTTTCTTCAAATGTTAGACTGAAAATCATTTCCTTGCTTCCATTTTTTTTTTTCCTCTACTTAGTCAACAGAGGCATTGATCTCAAGTGCATTGAGTGGTTACTCCACTGTTGGGTTCTTGCTGCAAGAATTTCAGTTAGACTTCCACAAGATTAGACATTAGAGTCTATATTCTCATTTAAATATTCCTACTTGGGCAAAACTTGGTCTGCACCTAATTTTAGTATAAGAATGGCCATACAGAATGATAGCCAAAGTCTATCTAGCCACACATCTTCAATGCAGGCTGCAAAACTTTGCATCTCTTCCATTTATTCCGTCTTCCATTTGTAAATAGAGGCCATTTGTTATACCAGAATACATTTTTGTAAGGTTTAAACATCACACCAGCAATGTAGTTCACAGTTGGTTTGTATGTACCATCTGGGCTTTGTATATAAAAAGAGGCACCTAGTATTAATTTTGGAAGCATTTGCAGGAGGATCTATTATATGCTGTGCTGGTTTAGTCTGCTTCATGTTTGGAAGATAATAATTCAGTAGTATTTCTAGGACTTGGCAGTTGGTGTGCCATCTGGGGTAGTAAAGACTCTGCATATGGGAGATGGTATGGTCTCAAATATTTTCTCTCTCTACCACCTTTCCCACTAAAGGAAACTTTCACTTAAAGAAGCAAAATTCATTATAAGTGTAGTATGCTGCCACAAAGGTGAAAGACAAAGAAATATATACATAGTGTATATCTACTCATACAGTATTGCTCCCTCACAATACACTTCTAATATGGCAAGTAAATATTGCTTGTAATCAATTTTAATAGTGTTTTTCTCAACTTTCTCCCATGGTTCTTGTTTGTACTTTTTAGCATCACACAAAACTCTTTATCCTGAGATTTATATTCTTCTGATGTTTGGAGACTACCAGGTACCCTTCTATTTTTTAGTTAAGCTAAACGGAGAGCTATGTTATCAGGTAGTCTAAGCTTCTACATACTGATCACTAAATTCATGGCAGAAAGGTATTTCAATACATGTACAAATGCAGGGGTTTTAATCTAGCCCGTTAGAGTTTATCCATTTTAATCTTTCTTCACTGCATCTGACCATTTGGCCATCACTTCAGTTTCTTACAGTTCCTTTCGTTAATCATTCCAAGAACCCATTAATATGCTTTGAGTGTCAGAGCTGTATAGACTAAGTCTGTTTCTGTGCTCAAAATTAAACTACTTTTCTGAGATATTACTGTATCACCTTATTCCACAAAGCAATGATACATATGCACCTATAACTTCACTTGCCCTTTTTGTTGCCCTTTCAAGTTGTGTCCATTATCTGCCACAATTATATTTTATTCCCTTATTTTTTCCAGATTGTTAAATACTCGTTCAATATTTGCTTCAAATTATACCAGCAGCGGTGCCTTGCACTAATATCTTTTATTTACTACTTTATCACATCAATCTCTGACATATTGTCTTATTCTTTCCCCATAAGGGCATTCAAAGCTCCTCCCAAGTTATGTCATGAGTAAATTTTGTTAATAAGCTGACTCATTGTCCTTTCCAAATCAGGAATGAAGATGTTAAACAAGTCTTGATTTAGTACCAGCATTGCAGCAAATGACTACATATCTCCCTTCAACTTGATCCATCAATATTTTTTGTTTATGGCCTTTGAGCTAATCTTCAATCCATGCAACAGTCCACATATTTGTCAATTTGAAGTAATTGTATGAGATTTCATGGATGCTATATCAAACGTTTTACTGAAGTCAAACTATATTAGGTCTACCATTTTCCTTTTACTTGCCTACTTGGTAATGCTGTCAGAAGAAGCAATCACATTTGTCTGATAAGATTTTTTCTCATAAATCATGATGATTATTACTCATGGTCCTCTTATCCTCTGGGGGCCATGCTGTGCCTATAAGGGACAGTTCTTCCACACAAACTCTGATTTGAATACTTGCCCCCTGAAAAGAAAACTCATTGGGCATATGTTATTCTTGGGAATCAGTACCAGGTTAAGGATCTGTTTCAGCACTAATCAACAAGAGTCTTTTCTATATGTTTCAGTAAAGTTTAGGCTAAATTATTGTGCCAAAGGCTGGGTTATTTCTCACATGTAATATGTATCACACTGTGGTTTGTATTGTGAGTTAAAGAAAACCAGCAAAACTAGAATTGAAAGGCAAAACACAATGGGTCCCTTTTGTGAATTACAGAAAAACATCAGCCATTTCCAGCTAACAGACTCCTAACATGTTGAAAGGTTCATCGCACAGAAAATAAAATCATAACCATTGCATATGCTGCAGGTTGTTCATGGCCACTGCTGTTACAGCTGCCTCCCTTTTACCTGACATATCAGAGATTAAACAAGAGACCTCCAAAGTGGAAACAGATTAAACGAGATACTTTATAAAGCCAAACTCCGTAGCTAGAACTGTTAACATGATCACAACTTCTGGATTTTGATTTTCAATAGCATCTTTACATGGAGATGTCTTCACTGTCTGTTACTTTAGCAATGCTGCTACTTTCCTATTTCTAAGATCACAGAAGATCAGCATATCACAACTAATCTCCCAGTAAAATTAAAAGTTCTCTGTAAACTCTGTAATCAGAGAGAGAGTATGGCCACTGATCTGGCCAAATGAGGCACAGGGGTGGTTTGGGTTAGTTCTGCTGAATTTCATCCTCTACTTTGGGTCAGAACAGCAGTTGCTCAACAAGGCCCTCCAGCTACCCATCAGCTCCATGGTTTCCTAAAACATATTTCTCCCCAGTATCACACTTCTGCCCCCACTACACACCTTCCAGCCATTGCCCTTCACAGGTACTTATTTTGTTCTACGAGTTTCAGTTCTCATTGTTTTTCAATTCTCCTGTTAGGTGAGACAGATGAGAAGACAGGCAGGTATTCTGGAAACTCTCTTATCCAGCTTCAGACATCTAAAGGATAGGTGATGAAGCCCAAATTTCCACCCTAGGCTCTCCTTATTGCCAGAAGCCCTTCTAGCTTCTAGCAGACAATCTGATCTGTCCCAGAGGCCTATTTTGCAATAAAATAATCTCTGTCTAGGGTTCAATGTCTCCAAAAGGTGATACCCATCTAATCCACTGCAGTGATGCAAAGGAACTTAGAACGATGAACTACATTTTAGATGCCAAAGTTATGGTACATGAATCCTACACAGTGTCTCATAAAGGCACATAAAAATAATGTCATAAGACAAACTGATAAAGGTCTTTGTGTCCCAGAAGAGCAACTCCTAGTAAATGATCTCAGCTGAGTGTAAGTCTCAAATGACAACATTTGCCAGCTGCACAAATTCTGTGATATGTCATTAAGGGATGATGTTATCAGACCATCTACCTCATGGTATAAATAGTCATACCTCTTTCAATTCCACTAGGATCCTATTGATTAATACGTGCTGAGAAGTAATTTGAACGTTTCAAGTGTTGTAATGGTCTTCTATTAATAATATTACTTCTGTTGTAGGAACACGGCTGTTCCTCTTCTCTTTTTGTTGATACAGCTGTAGACACAGCTGTAGACACAAAATCAATTTCATGATTTACCCTAAAAATCCCATTAAATGACCACTTGCTTAAAGACTTTTTAAAAATAATTTCTAAATCTGTAGGTTTTTTCCTGTCTGGAGCTTAAACCTTCACTCTGGAACAGTTTGTTTGTCCACAATTTGTCCTGGAAGTGGGTGTGTGGAACTACAAAATTTCTCCCCCTCTCTTTCTCTGTTGCCTTCCCAGTTTTTTTCTATCAAAAAGGGACTTATTGTACCTGTCTAGCTTTAGCTCTGAAAATGTATGGGCCAATCTAAAATATATTGCCCTTTCCCCTGAAACAACAATTGACACAATGTAGTCCAGTCCTACTTACAAAAAACTGAGAGGCTCGTAGTGATCCATGACCTTGTAAGGCTCATTATTAGATAGATACCAATTTGTCATGCTGCGCCTAGCTATCAGCTTTTCTAGTCACTCACTTCATGCTTCTAGTGGCAAATTATATTTGACTTTCAATTTAAAATCCAGGGTACTTTAATGTAAAACCTCAGTATAATAATGGTGATGAAGCAGCAGGGCATGCAATTTGACAGAATGGATTTTTCTAGTTTATTGTGGCAGATTCCCCTCCTCCAACCACCAAAAGGAAGAAAAAGGAGGAGAGAAAGAAGGAAAGAAGGAAAGAAGGAAAAGGAAGGAAGGAAGGGAGGGAGGGAGGGAGGGAGGAAGGAAGGAAGGAAGCTGGCATCACTGTCTTGAAACCCTGGTGGAAGCTGGGAAGACGGCAGACACAGGTTGTCATTTAAAAATGGAGGTTCTACTCACCTAATTCAAAGCTGTTAGAAATCTTTTCAAGTTGCTCACTGAGCACAAGTTAAGATACATTAGATGCATGATGACAAGCTATAGTTCATGAATGAAGATTTAATTCCTTTTTAATGAAAAAAAAAAATGTTCATACTTCTGCTGAGGTGCTGAACTTAATATATGTTACACAGTTGCTGTCAGACATATGTAATGCTGGTCTCCTTTGTCCTGATGTCAAGCACCCACTATTAATGTGTTATGGGCATGTAAACCATGATGCAATGGATATAGTATTTCAATATTTTTTAATTAGGATTTGTTTTTGAACAGTGCCTTGTATGGGAAACAGGCTTGGGGAAACTTCCCGCTTCAAGCAAATTGTACCTTGGTTGTGCTATTATGTATGGGGATCTATATTTCTATTATAGGAATGTATCATTATATGAATCCTAATTGGACAGCATGGAACGTTATGGAATATGCTTCATTTACTTCCGTCTCTCCTTTCTTTTTCTACATGTAATAAAGATCATCTGCGCATTTAAAATCTGAGCATAGTGTGAATGTGATTCAGTTCATCTAAATTTGGTCACCAAGAAATTCACTATCTCTGTAAAGCTAATTGTCTAAACCCTTTGCAGAGCAAATGAAACAAACAAACCAACCAACCAACCAACCGCAAAACTATAAGGATAACTCAGCCAATGTATTTTAGAGTGGGATTCATCCCAACCAACTTCAGGTTTCTAGCAGTTATGCATTAAAGTTCTAGTAGTACCTTTAAGCTTAAGCTCTCTTCTCAACCATTGAATAGAAATAAGCATTTTTAGAAGATGATTCATCTTGTTTATCTTATACACCTATTTTAGGCTAAAATTAATTACCTTCTATGAGTACTTTTTCCTCTGTATTAACTATGAAGAAAACTATTAAAAGTAATTTGATCAGACTTATATGTCCTCGTTCAAGACATATAGGTTAGCATAGATGTTTCCTTACGCTTCAACTCTCAAAATCCTGATAAAACAAATGGTCTTGCAGAGAAGCCCGTGTCTCTCCTTTGAATATCAAAAGTTTACTCTAGATGCTTAATTTTTAGATAAATGAGATAGCAGACAAGATTTGCTTCTGAAAACACACATGTATAATTCCTGGGCATACAATGGCATAAAATAACTAAAGTTTTTGCTGGATCTGGACCTTCAACTGCTAGACTCAAGCATCCTCACAATGAAGTAGTAATTCTTTGGTTTATGTACAAAGTCTTGTGTCTGAGCTACTGTGTAGTACATCAGACTGAGCTGTGCATAGCAACTACAGCTTTAAATAGTAAAAAATTTAAAAAGAATCATAGAATGTTAGAATCATTTAGGTTGGAAAGGACCTTTAAGATCATCAAGTCCAACCATTAACGTAACACTGCCAAGTCCACCACTAAACCATGTCCCTTAGCATGACATCTACACATCTTTTAAATAGCTCCAGGAATGGTGACTCTACCACTTCCCTGGGCAGTGTGTTCCAATGCTTTACAACCCTTTCAGTGAAGAAATATTTTTCTAATATCGAATCTAAACCTCCCCTGGCACAACTTGAGGTCATTTCCTCTCGTATCGCTTGTTACTTGAGAGAGGAGATCCATACCCACCTTGCTACAACCTCCTTTCAAGTAGTTGTAGAGAGCGAAAAAGTAGCAAGTGAAAAGGATACCCATCTAAGCCATGAGCAACCAATTTCTCCAGGAAAATGCTATGGGAAGCAATGTCAAAGGCTTTACTAAAATCTAGGTAGACAACATTGACTACCCGTTCCCTCATCCACTAAGTGGGTCACCCTGTCATGGAGATCAGGTTGGTCAAGCAGGACCTGCCCTTCATAAACCCATGCTGACTGTTTCCTGATCACCCTGTTTGTCCAATACGTGCCACATGGTGGCACTCAAGATGGCCTGCTCCATAACCTTCCTCAGCACCGAGGTCTGACTGCCAGGCCTGTGGTTCCCCAGATCCTTCTTCCAGCCCTTCTTGTAGATGGGTGTCACATTTACCAACCTCCAGTCAACTGGGACCTCCCTAGTGAGCCAGGACTGCTGATAAATGGCTTGGTGAGCACTTCTGCCAGCTTCCTCAGTACGCTTGGATGAATCCCATCCAGCACAACAGACTTGTGTCTAAGTGGTTTAGAGGGTTGCTAACCATTTCCCCTTGGATTAGGGGTGTTTCATTCTGCTCCCTGTCCCAGATTATTCTTCTCCACTGTTCCAGATCAGGAGGCTCTGTGTCCAGAGAACAACTTCCTTTACTGTTAAAGACTGAGGAAAAGAAGTTATTAAGTACCTCAGCGTTTTCCTCATCCTTTGTCACTGTGTTTCCCCCCACATCCTATCATAGAATCACAGAATGGTCTGGGTTG
>KL269040.1:50473-64839 GCA_000699545.1 Podiceps cristatus | reverse complement strand
AGGCGAGTAGGAACAACGGGAGGTAGACCCTTCAGCAGAAACGGGAGTTTTGTTTGTTGGGGGTGGAGATGTCTCCAGATTGCATCCCTTTTTCCATGCTGCTGTGGTCCCGGTGTTCTTTCTCTGCCTTCAGCCACACCAGTCAACCTGTAAAGAACGTTTTTCCTTAGCACGTGTGCTCGTTTGCTTTTACTGTAACAGTGCGTATCAGCAGTAAAAAGCCTAAAGCAAGCTATGTATATATTGCACAATACCTATCCGAGGGAAGCTGTCTTTTTTCCCCGTTGTCTTTACCCATCAGATGCAAGGCAACTGGAGATTTTGTTAATAATGAGCAGCCTTTAGCTGAGAGGCATGTGAGCTCTTTACTACCCGGCCCTGAAAGGGCCCTTCCCCATCTGTCTGCTGTGTTCTTCGGACGTGCGTTTCTGGCCCATCCCCGAGTCCTCGACTTCCCAGCACCCGGCAGCGGGAGGCTCCTTCCTGCCGCCGGAGGCCTGTCACCCTGTGGCAGGGTGGGGCGAGGGCCCATTTGCTTTGGGGCTCTGGGGGGGTGCTGTAGCTGAATCGGGGACAGCCTGTACAGCAGCTGCTGATTTGCTCCCCGGTTCTGCGATTGCTCAAAATAACTTGTTGCCCTGGTCTTTCTTTTCACCTTCCAAGTTAAAAGTTTCTAAACTCTGAGTACAGGCTTACTTCTCTGTACTTTGAATCATTGCTATTACTGTTGCACTGCTCTCCCTTTTCTTTGTTTCGTAACCTCCATGGGAGTATGTTCCAGCTAATGAGAATACAGGAATCATGAGACATCTCCTGTGTGGGTGATGGTGCTGTTTTAAACCAGTGATAGCTGCATCTGAGTGCTTGTTACTGAAATATTTCTGGCACATTACTGGAATGTGCTGGTTTTCATCTAACGATCTCCTAAAGTATCACTTCGACTTTTATGATAACTGTCTTTTCTAGGATTAAGGACTGCCAGTGAGAGGTGGATCCACACAGCCCGGGAAAAGGGTCAGGAGACAAGTCTCTGCATGTGGATTCAGAATTACCTTTTTTAGGTAACTGGGGTGGGGTGAGACAGCTCGTTTCACGAGCGCTGCAGAGAGGATGAATAGCAGCCCTTTAGAAAGGGAGGCAGCCTTGGCAGCAGCAGCAAAAGGCACATTGCTGGAAGGCTACGTTCCTCAGCGTGCCAGAGGCATAGGGGAGGTGAGGTCTCAGCATGGGGTGTGGAGGCGGCCACAGAGAAATGGCAGGAGATCTTACATCTGCCAGAGCTTCCCTGTGGTAAATACATGACAGATACATCTATTGAGGCAATGCAGAAGGATAGGAAGAGGAGCTAGGAGCAAATCCTAGAGACAATGGTGTGTTTATTATTGCATTTTTTTCTGGCAAATGCAGTGTTGATGTTGAAAAAGGACAGTAGAGGACTTGAAACCATGTTCTTCTGGATCGATCTGATTTGACCCAAGATGGCTTAGGCTGAGTCCTCCACATCATGAAAGCAATTTCTTTCCCTTGAGGGTCTGGCAGTGTTCCCTTTCTCCACGACCTCCTCTTTGTGTTTGGGTTGGCGGAACTGGGCTAGACACGCTGCTTAGGATAGCCTTTCTCTTCCTCGTTTGGTCTCAACAGGAGCTGGCTGACGTTGCTGAGCATCACAGAACCCCTCTGGAGAAATGAGCTGTTGAGTCCTTGCCAACATGCTACTGTGTGATCCATGAATCTCATATACACATGTTCTTCCTAATTCCCTCCCTAATTTACGTGCCCCTACTCACAGATGCTCCTTTTCCTCTCCAGTCATTTCTTTGCCCAAATAATCGCATGATATTTTTACTGTTCAAGTATTTTTGTAGGATTACATCAAGGCTTTTCTTTTACAGGAAGCAAAGGGCTTTATGCACAGTTGAAGAGACTCAGCTTTGTTTACTTAAATCCAGTACTCTTTCCATCTGTAGGCTGTTTTGCTTTGTGAAACAGTGAAAATGGTGGTAGGATGATTGATGCTGTCTTTCAGGAGTATGGCATACTCATATTGGAAGCCTGTTCACTAAAATCAGTGTGCAGCATGTAAGTAAGTACGCAAAGGAAAGTGAGCTGTGTGTGTGGTTGATGGACTCACCTCACTGCTCCTCTTGGGAGGCTTCCTCCCCACTCAGGAGTGCCAGCACGCGGTTGGAGTGGATCTTGTAGTTTTAAATTATTCTTTTTTCTTTGTTGGGTTGGGTTAATAGCATCCCGATGCAGATAGACTTTACATGGAGTAAAGCACATGGTAAATCCACAATTGTTGTGAACTCAGCACTTGCCAAAGCTGTGTGTCTTGAACCTTTTCAGGACAGATGACCCCTGTCATCTTTATGTGCATCCTAGCAGAGGGAGAAAAACATTTCAGATTTGCCTCATTATCGCTGCAGGACCAAGGAGTTTCTGGGTCATCTCCCTGCTGCCCTGCAGCTTCCAAAGAGACATTGGCCAGCATTTCAGGCAAAATGTCTTTCTTCTAGCCAATGCGTGGCACTACCAGCTCGCAGCCCTTGCAGCCTAGAGTTTGTGAACACCACAAAGCCTCTGAGTTTGTGAAAACCTCATCTGCATCAAGCCTGTATGACGGGTAAAGAGAGCGCGTTACAGCTGTATGTAGCAATGGGAACGAAGAACATCCATGATTATCAGCCCTGCAGGGTGTGAGAAACACCCGGGGCACGGGCACGATCTTGCCACATACAGTCTCATCCACTACTGCGACTTTCTGAATTGCTTCTGGGGACACTGATTTCTGAAGCTGCTTTTATTTGCTCTTTTAATACTTGTATTTCTAACAATACTGCCATTTTTCTCCTGTCCAACTTTGAAAACGTGTCATTTTTATTTATACCTATTCCTTTATACACTCAGTATAGTCACTGATGAATAAAATTACATAATAAAGATTTTTTTGTTTGTTTGTTATCTCTGTAGTTGAAAGAACGTATCTTTTCTGGACTGCTGCTTAAAACCTCTCTTTGTAAAGTGTTCATAAAGCCTGCGTTCAACTAGTGTGTCTCTTCTCATGTGACAGAGTCCTAAATATTTCTGTCAGTGTTTGTTTCACTGGCTACAAGATTCTTGGTGTTACTAGTACTATTCAAGCATGAATAAAATAAATTTAAAGGACATAGGATGCATCTTTTGAAACAATGACTCCCTAACCCTGCTTTGAAGGCCAGAGAAACCTGCTTTGGTACAAGGTCTTTGTGTTCATTTAAAACGCCATTGCACTACACCCAGGAGGGTTCCTTGGCTTGAGTCGCACAGCTAACTCTTCATTTCGGCACGGAGTCCTGCCAGTGCCTCTCGGGCAGAGCAAGGGGTGCCGCAGCACACCTGTGCATCCCGCGCCGACCGCATCAAAGGCTGGGATGGGCTGTAGCCAGGCACGCTGGCACTGCTCCTTCCTCTGCCGAGGCTGGCAACGCTGGGGCCGTGCAGCCTGGAAAGCTGCTGTCAAGCTGTTTCTCACCTGTAATGCTGAACTTCTTAGCGTTGCCCGAGAAGCTGGTTCTGGTCCCAGAGGCTGTTTGCCACCTCACCTCTGGAGAGCCGAGGGGATGCTGAGAGGGAAAGACATGGTCTGGGTATCTGCCTTTTGGGTCTGAACTAGGTCAGGGTGCTCTCAGACATCGGCTTTCTGGGGGCAGGCGAACACCCGAGCGTGGCTCCGGCCTGGCAGGTGTCAGGAGGCGGATGGTGGTGCGTTGCACAGCTGTGAAACATGAGGGTGCGGATCATTTCCAAGACCCCGGTAGATGGGGCTGTTATTCCTGGTTTGTCTGTGGGCTACAGAGCTGGACCGAGCGGGCACCAGGCGAGGGAAGGAGGGGCAGAAGCTGCTCTGTAAGCACACCTGGGCCTCTCAGGGTGACTCTGTGGTGCAAGAGATCGCCTGCCCCTCCTAAATATCCCAGCTGCTATTCAATGCTGTCGGAGAGACTTAATACCCTCGCAAATCCCCTGGCTACGGGGACAAGTGCAGAAGTGTCTTCAGCACCAGCCTTCATCTCTTGCAGCCGCAGCAGAGCTGGCCCAGCCCGTGTGTGCCCTGCCTCTCGCCTGGCTTTTTAACTTCCCTGTAGCAGGATGGTGCTCTCCCACAGGGATCATAATACGCTTTTTGCAAAAAACCACAAACCCTACTGCTTTTCTATATGTGTCTGAGTGTTAAACTTGTTGCCTCCATGCTCAGCTGCAAAGCTTGATCTTGCTTTTAATTTTCCTAAGGGAGCAAGTGTGGGATGCTGCTGGCTTCCAGCACAGAGAAACACAGCACTCCTGGCTGAAGATGCCTTGGAAACTTTCTAGCTTATCTGTCCTGCTTGATTTTTTCTGGAGTGACCTCTCATCTCCCTAGTACTCCCAAAGCTCACAGGTATACAATTCACTGTACCCACTGGCTTTGCTTAAACAGGGAAAAGTTAAGCAGCACATGTAGAGAGGGAATCAGAACGTGTACTGTTTACTTCACTTGTTCCTTTGCTGTAAGAAGCTCTAATTTGAGAGGCAACAGAGGGAGGGAGGGAGAAAGAAGAAAGAGGGGAGAAGGAAGGGAAAAAAAAAAAAAAAAAAAAAAAAAAGCTGCTGCTGCCACCACCACTTCCCTCTCCACAGCATCTTTTCTGGACACTCCCTAAAGCCGCATGCTTGCTCCCAGCTGGGTAAGGTTTTATGAGCCCCAGGTGCTAGGGGTGGGAGTGTCTCCTCCCCACTGCTCACAAGGACTGGTGCGGGGTAGGGGTGGGCATGGTCTTGGCTTTTCTTCTCGGTTTTGTAAGGCAAACCCACTTTGTCTGAATGCTGCAAGCAGCCAGTGGTTCTCCTTCAGGAGGCGTGAGAAGTCTAGCACCTAGTTTTTCTGATTTCAACTTTGAAAAGTTTGGAAATTAATTTTAAGTTTTAATTTTGTTTGCCTAAGCATAGCTTGGATTCCTCCTTGATTTCTAGGCTGCTCCTCCACTTTGTTTTAAATTTTATTTTTCCTTTTGTAAAAGCTACATGTTTGTGGTTTTGTTTCAAAATAAGAACTGGAATTTCTCAAACTATACCTTGGATATAGAGAAGCAGGAACTTCGTTAAAATGGCAAATCTGAGGCTTGGAATAGAAAATGCTGCAAGTTATTAACACCACAAGTTGTGCCCAACACCACGTGGTGCCCAGATGGGACGAGCGCTCTGTGGAGCTGTTCTTTTGTGGTGGCAGCGCGGTCTGTGCCGGCTCTGCTCCCCCAGGATCCAGGAGATGGAGGTTGCTCCGTTCAGGTAAGTGTCAAGCCTTTGAGTTTACTTCATTTTAAATCTTGGGAGTTTGTTCTTCTACCATTACAAGAATAGTGGGTTGACGTTCCCTTGCAGTGCCCGTTTGGTAGGCGCCTGCATTAGAGCAGAGCGCCTCTCGGGTGGCTGCAGCCTGGGCAGGCTCGGGCTGATTTAAGGCTCTGCCGTCTTCTGGGATGGTGGCTTTGCGACTAGCAACTCTTGGGATTCTTCTGATAATAAGATAATTGCAACCCAAAATATGGAGGAGAACAGTGCGTGCCTCCTGCGGGTGACGTAAGCCAGAGGGGAGCAGCGTAGGGACCGGGTGCAGAGTGGCCGTCTCTGAGGCTGTGGTGGCTGCTCGAGCGATGTGTTGCTGTATGTCTTCCTGGCTAGATGAGGTTTAATGGAGGCTACCTAAGATGTGTCTTGGTGCTGTGGATCCCCACATCCCACCTCTCCAGTGCTGGTGGGGTGTGTTTCTTACAGAGTAGGTTTGGGATAAGTGGTTACTGCTGGAGAGCTCTCTCACTGTGTCGGTTTGTGGACCCATTTTGGGGCTCCCTGGCAATAGGGGCTCCAAGCTTCAGGCTGACTGACCAAGGAACCCACCCCAAAACCACCCTGAGGCTCCCTTCTCACCCTTGGCTAGGTGGAGCAATAGCCTTGCAAACAGTTTTAAACAAATGTTACTTTCAGAGGCTCATCCCTCATTCTTCCCTTTGAACCAGAGGCTGAGAAGTGCCAGGAAAGGGGCACCGCACTGTCTGCGGGCCACTGGTGGCCGCCGACGCATCAGCCCCGGCTCCCCGTCACCTGGGGAGGATTACAATCTGAAATGCAATTAGTAAATGAACTGTGACTACAAGGGGTTGAATCAGCACTGGGTTGGGATGTGCTGGTGGCTGGGAAGGGCGGGATTTGGCAGTGGGGGAGCCGGGGCTGCCCTTCCCCGGGCAGGCTGTGCTGGAGGGGATGGTAGCTGTGGGTCGGTTGGAAGGAGAAGGATCAGGTTGTGCCCATGAGGTTTTGCTACGTTACTTATTGGAGCGGCAACAAAGAGATGCAAGCTTTGTGGGCTGTCCAGGCCAAAATCTATCCCCCAAACCCCTATTCCAGCTATGCGCAACCTCTCTATATTTTTAGATGGATATTTGTTTTTTCTCCTGGACTTCGGGTTGGAGGAGGGCTGTGAGCAATGTATGTCTGGTTCATCCTTGATGGAGTGGTGGGTTTGGCTGTTTGGTGGATAA
This sequence comes from Podiceps cristatus, assembly GCA_000699545.1. NCBI lineage: Eukaryota > Metazoa > Chordata > Aves > Podicipediformes > Podicipedidae > Podiceps > Podiceps cristatus. The sequence continues at coordinate 58,285 of KL269040.1, read as the reverse complement.
CCAGTTGGGAGACTGGTTACAGCAAATTTCCACCGCTTCTGTGCGAGGGGACTGACTCTGTCCACGGGTCAATGCTGAGGGTGGTGTAAAGGCCGAGATTTCCCCGCTGCTGGCTCTCTGCTGCTGTGGCACAGCCCGGTCCCCGATGGCAGGTGTGTGGAAAGCTGAGCAGGAGCTGTGGAGACTTCCCCAGGTGGAGCTGCAGCCGCTTGTAAGGGAAAGCTTGCCAGCCGCTTTTTAGTTACATTTGCGTACGCAGTGTCGAAATGCTTCTGCAGCCTTCTCCTCCAAAAAGTGCTAGGCTTCTTGGGGAGCAGAAGCTCGGTTTGCCGGGGCCCTCTGCAGAACCCCTGCAGCCCTGGCCTTGGGGCCGTTCCCCCGCTGCAGCATCTGCGGGTGGAGCTGGGGGACCCGCAAGCTGCAGCGGTGCTGCTGTGATGGCAGCGATGCTCTGCTCCGTGTGCCGCTGTGCCCGAGCCACCGAAGCAAAGTGCTCCGGCTAAGGAAGAAGGCATGTTTTTTATTATGTTGCTTTGTTTTTTTGGTTTTGTTTGTTTCTCTTTTCTCTCTCTATCTGGCCCTCAGCCTTCCTGGTACCTGATTTAAATACATCTGATAATAACCTTCATATTTTGAAGATCCTAAACATCTGCTTAGGCACTGAATAATTTACTGCTGCTGCTATCCACAAAAAAACAAATCAAAAGTGAAATGTTTCTTAATTAGAGGAAGGTGTGGATCTGCAGCCTTTTGCAGAAGCAGCCTTGGTTCCCCTAAACAGCTTTGCTTTGAGGGAGGGAGAAGAGAAAAGGGGAGTACATAGCTGCTTGGGATGTTGTTGCAGCTGCTGTTCCCCAGTAAAATGGGGTTACAAACTCATTTTTAATAATGTTCCACCTACTACTAACCCAGTCTGCACACTTGATCACTGTGATGGTTTGCCCATCCTTGAGCAGCCCAGGTAATAGTGCTATGCTGCTATAATTGTTTTTATTTTATTTTATCTTTAACTGAGCTGAAGTTATTTTTTCTCCCTCCTACATTACCTGGAGAGAGATGGCATTGGCAGCTTCTGCAAGCATCGCTCAGTTCACACCAGAGCAGCTCTCCTCACCCCTGCTCCTTCTTTAATATCCTGCAGCTGTTTCCTTGCAAAACTTTTTCATTGCTTGTATGTAGCAGTGGTGGGTGCAGCGTGTCCTTACCATGAATACATGGGCATGGGGAGTGTCTCACAACATGTGGGAGCTTAGTGGCCTCCCTTTGCTGAGTGCATGGAGGAGATGAGTATTCCTGGGTAGCACTCTGCAGTACCAGTTTAAGAGACAATGTTCACCACTGGTTTTGCCTGTCTATAGATGGCTGAATTGAAGGGGACCCAGGGAGTGATTGGAAATGAATGATTGCAGCAAAGCCAAGCCTCCCTGCATTGGCTTGCTGCAGCGTAGTATTGTGTTGGTATAGTCCGTTTAAAACACGATGCTGAATTCTGATTCAGCAATGATGACTATGTTGTGTGAGAAATGGGCTGGGACCTAGAAATCCTCGTTTTCCAGAGTTGCCTATTTCCCTAGGGAAAAAACTGTGTCTGAGCATTTATGAGCGATAAAGCCTTAGCCGCAGATGAAACCGGGCTGCCACCTGCCAAAGGACAAGCTGCTGCCTCGAGGCTTAGGCAAGTGGCAAGAAAAGCATGATGGAAAGAAAAAATCCCCACGGCTGTCAGGCTAGAGAGCTGATAAAGTTGCATGCAGCATGAATCAAAATGGGGGGATCACTCCTTAAAGCCTTTCAGCAAGCCCTTCATTATTTTTGTCAGGCCACTGCTGCCTTGAAGAGACATGGTTTAGAGATGCAGTGGGGTCAGGCTTCAAAGGTCCCCGTCTGACCCGCTTCGGTGGCAGCAAAAACACCTGGTATATGGTCGCAGAGAAGGGTCCAAGCATGCTGGGGTGCAGCGAGGTGGGCAACCTGCTGTACCCATGGGCTGCTGCGGTCAAGTCAGGGGCCCGCAGGACTGAGTCTTAGTGCATCTTCACCAGCGTGAAAGCCGCTGTGGTGCTCGTGACGCTGGCAGAGCCCCTGCCTGGCCGGGCAAGCTGAGCAGCATGCCCTGTGGGGTGGGATAAGCTGCAAAAATCCCAGTCTTCATCACCGGGAATTTTTCCTGGGCGTGGGGAAAGGGCTGTTGGTTGTCGTCCTTGCCTGGATTCATCGGCAAAGGTTTCTCAGGGTCGGTCTCAGCAGGTGCTGGAGCCGGTGCAGCTCCTGGCCCCTGTCCCTGCAATGGCTCTAGTGGTGCGTGGAGCCTCTTTGTAGTTGAGAGGTGTCTTTAGCGAAGGTGTGCAGATGGCGCCCCTCCTCAGCGCCTTGAAAGAAACCAAAAATCCCTCCCCAAAACTGGCTTGTTAGCTGGTATGAGAAAACCCTTCTCCCCCTGCCCTGAGCAGTGCTGTGCAACGAAAGACGGCGAAAAGGCCGAAGAAGAAAGGAGGCGGATTACACAGGAGACCTCTGTAGCTGAGAGTTTCAAGCAAGGTGACAATCCAATGGCTCTGAAGGTTCAAAATGTGTGAGCACTCAACAAGATGATCTTAAGTGCTTGTTTGGAGTAAGTGACGCTATCAGAAAAAAAAATGTTGTCGATGGTGATGGCCTGCTTGTTTCCCTTTCTCTCCTTGGAAAGCTACCTGAAAATCCAAGCTCAGATGTTTCAAAGTTCTCTTTGAACTTTGGGAACTTTCCTTCTGGAGTGAAAAGCTGATTTTTCTGCTTTAGAGAAGCCAAGGCCTTGGTATTAAAGTACTGAATGCAAAATCAGTGTATTCTTTGCATGTACATGAGATAGTTGTACCACTTTGCTGACTTTTTGAACAAACCTGTTTAGTGATGTTCACTATTTTCTGTTCATTGTCACTACAGAAAGCAGTTTGTCTCATACCATGGCTGAAAGAAATGGCTGAATGGCATTTTTGACTGAGAAGTGTGCATGTTAGTGTCTCTTCCACAGCTAATGTTTAGTCATGTGGGTTTTGCAAAATTGCTCTTTCAAATTTTATTTTGTGGAGATTCCTGTTCACCAGTAATGCTGAGCAGATGCTCAGTCTTTCCATGCTCTGTCAGGCCATGCAAGCTAAAAACTGATGGCCATGAGAGTCACCTGTTTAAAGAAAAAAATGCCATTGGTGAGAAGAATAAGGAAAGAATTAAGCTTAGATATTTCCTTGTTTTTTACCACAACCTTTTGGATGCAGCATTTGAGCTAGTGGCAATAGATGGTGTGAAAAATTTGCAATGCAGGGGGCTTTTCTAGTCATAATGAATGCAAACTGTGCTCTGTGTGATATGTTACTAGCAGACTCCTAGTACATACCACTAAGCTTTTTGCTTTATTTTTTTAATTATTATTTTTTTATTATTCATTTCCCCTTGAAGTTAGCCTGAGCCCCAGAGGAAGCCTGGGATGGATATAGTCTTTCAATAAATGTTGAAGGGGGGAAACAACAATGCTGAATTCTCAGGCAAGTACTTACTGCTGTTCCTAACAACAGAAAAATAGGGATGAAACCAAGCACTCCTGAATACTGAGTTTGTGGAGTTTAACCTCCAGTTGCACATGAGTAACTGGTAAATAGGCTTAAAACTCAGAGCACCAAACAGTCATTTTGGTCAATATGAGGGCTGAGGGTTGGCATTTTTATGCCCTTCACAGCTGTTGTGCTCTAACAGAGGACTCTGTTGTGAACTGGAGTTGGGGAAGAGAGTTGCCACCAGTCTGCAGAAATTGTAGTCTGGCTCATACCGTCACCTTTGCATTCTGAAGCCTCTGAGCTTGCAAAAGACATTGATCAATGGGTGAACCTAATGTATTATAATTAGAGATGAGCAAACCTTGAAAGATTAATTAGCTAACGGGCAGTTGTGTGCTCCAGAGACGACAAAGTGCTTTGTAATGCTCAGTATTATTGCAGGTCTCAGGCCTGATTCAGGGAGCATTCAAATCCTGGAATAGTTACTCATCTGGTCTGTCTGCCTCTGCTTCTCAGGTTTTCAAAACCTGCCTGGAGTTCTCTGTGGCTTCTTCATAATGTTTCTTATTGCTCTTATATTCCTTGTACAAATAAATAAACTCTAATTTTCTGCCACGCATGCACACATGTATGCACACGCACGTTTCCAGCCCCTGTTTTCTAGCAGGGGTGAGTGAGATCTGAAGCCACATCTCTGCTTTCCAAATGATGAGCTAAGAAAAGGGAAATCCTATTCCTCATTATGCAACCATTCCCTGAGATACCAGAGTCTGCAGGGCAGAACGGCTGGGCTGGAATCTGTGGTGTTTCTGCAACATCCTTCTGGATTAGCAGGCTGGCATCACCTCCCCCCAGCACTTTCTGACCAATATTTTCTACAGACGCCTGTGAGAAGGATGGGGGACAACAGCTTCTGTCTCCTGAAAAAGGCCTTCTCTTGTCTGACTTTTCTCTAGTTCAATGACTGGGTATCTCTGCAGACGAAGGTGGCAGGAGAGGCAACTGCAGCTGTGTTGCACCAGCAACTCTCACACCAGAGAGGCAAGACAAGACCTTATCTGTGAGATGCAGCTCAGAGAAATGTCCTTCCAAGACCAGGAAATCAATCTGATCAGCAGCTTCCCACGTTGAGGCTCCGTGGGAGAATGAGCAACCCCGACCATTGCGGCGTGCCTGGGAACAGCCAAACTGACTTTGAGCTGCACACCAGGGACAGCTATTTGTACAAATAACCTACTGACTTTTCTGTATTTGAAAGCAAAATGCAATGATTTAATTTTTGAAGAAATTCTGAATTCTCCTTTTATGTGACTCTCGCTTGTATTTCCTGGAAGTGCTTCTCTAGGGCTCTGATCTTTCTATAAAGCACAGACATCAAAAAATGGGTTAGGCCTCTATCTACAAATAAGCACAACATAGTATGTAAGCTCTCAATTCCAATGAGGAATCTGATGCCTAAATGCTTTTGTTGGTTTGGACCTGAAAAATGGAATCCTTTTTCCAATCTGCCTCATATCTGACCTAACTGGACACCTTTGTCCAGCTCCTCGAAGGTGGACATTCCCAGGCTGAAGGTCAAATGCTCTGTACTCTGTCAAGCCACAGAGGAGAAATAAGTTACTGAGTTTCCTGTCCTGAACACATCATATGACAAGATTTGTGGCATTTAGTGGAAAAATTCAAGGTGAGAACCTTTAATCCCAAATATCCCAGCTGTAGTGGAATTATTACTAGCTATATTTATGGATTTGTTTTTACTGAAGGACATGACTTTATTTTTTTACAGATTTTTTTTTATGAAGAACAACATATATATGAACACCAAATCTAAGTTGGCTGGGATGGGTTTGTATCAACAATGGGAAGAAATTCTAGGTGTAAAAGAGCAAGTTAACCCAGAGAAGTCCCGTGCCAAAGCACTTTTAGTCTCTCAGGTGTGCTAGGTGGTTTTACTAAATTAGGAGTTGCATCCAAGGATTGAAATGATGGTGCAAGCTACCATCAACAGACTATGAAAAGAGGAGCAGGGTGGGAAAAGGCGACGAGATACACAGCAGGGTTGAAAGGAAAAAGTGAAAGTTTGGAGGAGGTAGACTGGAGGAAAACTATCACAAAGGACAAATGCAGCTGACAAAACCTCCTCCTGTGCTGGCCTAGTAGGAGTCCTCTTCTTCTAGTAGCAGCTGCCATGCAGCTGGTCAGGGACACTCACTTTACTTCCTCAGGTAGAGGGACAGCAAAAAAAAAACCTCACCAAACATCATTTGTTGAAATGTCAGGTAAACTCACACTACTTTTATTAACTGAAGAAGCCTTTGGAGGCTGTGTCCTGTCAGTGGCCACAGGGCCGCATACTGTATGCAGTAGATTAGCAATGCCATGGCTGATTTTCATCCTGACCACCTCCCATTTCCTTTGTGATCAAAATCGGCGCAGGCAGTGGGGGTTACAACTCCAAAGCACTGCAAAGCTGATTCAGATAGTCAGTGTTGGATAGATACAGATCATCACAAGTGGTTGACCAACACACAGTAATGATTCCCTACTAAATCTACGATAGTTCATGCAGCACTTCTAATTTAACATCAAATGGGAGAAACATTGCTGAGCTCATCGAGCAGCATATGAGTAGTGTGGCTGCCCTCTCCCCCTTCCAGGGACTGGTCCCGGTAGTTGCCCCCTTGGCCTGGGCTGGCCGAGGTAAGGTGCCCGGACACCCAGCACCGGTGGCTGTGTCGTGAACACGTGCGGCGGCAGGGCAAATGCTGCTCCTCTCCCACCAGTCATCGGGCTGCCATCCAGGGCTGCTGCTTTGCCTTGTTTCCCAACAGGGCTGCTTCTATTAGGAGACTCTATTTTCTTGTCTAGAGCAAAGATTATGAATGTTATTTCTTGAGAGCAAATACTGCCTTTCTTCCTCTCCCCAGTGGCTGCTGTTTCTTCTACATGCAATAACCCAAGTGTCTGGGGATTTGTGTTTGACCATCTGAGTGAAGAAACCGTAAATAAGACTGTTAGCCCCTGGCCAACAGACAGGATGTCTCTGCTGCCCAAGCCCTCTTTGCAAGTTCTTACTGATGTGTTTATACGACATAATAGTCCTACCAGCCGTGCTGGTACACCTCTAGCTGTCTGGTGGTCATGGGTAATTGCTGATTTTAGTCTTTATTTTCAATGCACCCACAAAGCTGCCAACACTATTTCCGTTTAAATGAGTGCCTTGGGTCTGCTCTGGGGGGAATCTGTATCGGCTTGGTATGAACCTCCCAGCTTGCCTCGGCCTCTCTGAGAAACAGCCCATCTAAATGCATGAGGCTTATGGTGGCACAAGTCTGCTTTTCTTGTCTGTGTGAAGAAAGAATCAAAATCTTTCACATGTGTTGCACTGTTTCTCACAAATGAGAGCAGGAGGATCTGGCAGTCAGGAAACGGCTGGTTCAGACTCAACCTGGAGGATTTATCATCCTTGAGAGTGCCTGCATCCTGGTGCCAATGCCTCCTCCCACATCTTTCTGCCCAGCCATGGATCCCTTCAGCAGAGCTTACAGTATGCGTTTATTTGCCCGAAGACCAACACAGTCCCGTAAAAAGCTTCTGTCTCATTCATAATGAATTTTCCAATGCAAACCTCAATTTGGAGGAAAGTCTGTGCGTGGCTCAACTCATCAGCCCAGAAACAATGCTGCCGTTTCAGCATTGTTCCTGCAATAAATTGCTGGTTTCATGACCAGCATGGTTAATAGCTGGGTTATGAAACATAACTTTAGTTTACAATTCCCACACTCTGATAAACCCGTGTGAGCCATAATCCAGTCTAAAACCTTGCCCTTCCTGGGTGTCCAGTGGCAGGTGGACTTCTTTAAGTGGACAAAATCTGTGCTAGTCATGGTCATCTGATCCCTTGCAAAATATGTATTGCTCCAGTTTCTCAATCATTTCCCCAGTCAGTCTGGTGGCAAAAGGAGCTTTTTCGGGAGGGCTGAGAGGAGGTTGTTTAGTTTTTACCTTCTGCTTGTTTGGGGTGACTTTCACTTTTTGTTCTCGGTGTAAGTAAATCCTCCAGATCTTGCAGCATGGGGTTAGTGCTGGCTTTGTTGTTTCTCTTGTTTTTCTCCTCTTCGCGTTGCTGCATCAATAAAAACCATTTGGTTTAGTTTGAAACTGCAGATGTAATCCATTAAATGGTGTCCTGGTGCCATGGTTGGCCTGGCTAAGTGTTTGCTGTTATCTGTGCAATCTCTTTGTGTAGTTCAAAGTGCTGAATCTTGGTCTGGTGACCAAG
>KL269040.1:21377-50449 GCA_000699545.1 Podiceps cristatus | reverse complement strand
GTACATCCTAGGCAAGACCGAGAGCCTGGGAATCAATGGCTCTGCTCCTGCTAGGGCAAAGTATTTGCTGATAATGTGGTTTAGGTCTACCAGGCTGTCTGTGTGTTTCTGCAACTGCCAATCTGCCCTCCCTGGGGTTTTGGTTTGTTTTAAATGTGGACCTCTTGAGAAGGAAGGTGTCAGTGATAAATTCTCAGAGGAAGGGGAGGAAGGCAGGGGGTTGGCTGTGGGGCTGTCTTTGGTTTTACTTGCACACATTTAGTTCTTCAAAAGGCTTCCTTCTGCATGGCGGAGGGAGGAAAATACCCAGGGACTGTTTCTGCTCAGGACAAGCATGCTGGATGGGAAAAGAAGATGCTGCCCTCTCTTATGCAGTGAGAAAGTTTGGACGGACTCTGCTTTAGCTCCTTCCCTTCTCCCAGAAGTGTGATTTGCCAATGAAGGGAGTTGTGTGTTGGAGCCACGGAATGCAGGTGACTCGTGTCCTTGCTACAGCTGAGAGGTCCCAACCTGCAGAGCAGCCTCCATCTATTCAGCAAGCCTGGTAGACTTTGGGGGAAGCCATGGCAGACCTCTCTGGGCTCAGCAGGTCATCACATGGGTGGGCTCCAACTGCTGATCATCCCTGCCATGGCCAGTCAGCTCCCATCCCTCGCTCCCTAAGCAGCGCAGCTGTGCTGATGCCCTCCCTGTCGCCTGCCCTGCTGCGTACCCCTCCTCTCGCCAGGCTTGGCTGCCTCAGCAAACCTACGTGTGCCTGCGGGACAAAGATACGTAAGGTCTGTGGCAAGGCAGGTGCTTGTATGGAGATGTTTCTGTTCCTTTGGGTAGTGCTGGGCCCTGCTTTGTGACCCTTCCGTGGGGGTTTGGGCTTCCTTAAGCCCTGATCACCACCCGTTTGTGCAGCATGAAATAGACTGTGTGCCCCTAAGTCTGCGTGTGCTGAAGCCCATGTTCAACTCTTGCAATACTTGAGGATGCCCTATGCACCAAGACCTGTATTTTAAGCCATGTGCATATGAGAGCAGTTGTGAATTTGAGCATTTGGATGTAATTTATGGAGTCTCGTTTCTCACATCCTCACTTTTAATGTTGCACATATCTCTGCTTTATGTAATGCGTTGCTTGATGTGGCATTGCTTCCTTGGCTTGGATTCTGCCCTGTGCTAGTAAAATGGCTGGTACCAGTTCTGTGATGGTGTCATACCCTCTCCTGATGCAAGGCTCGATACTGTGGACATTATCTACGTAGTATCAAACAGCACTGGGTTAGAGACCCACCAGGAAAGCTCTGGGGGAAACTGGTGCTGCCAGACCAGCACAGGCCCTGGTGTCAGGACACCTTTGCTGTTTCTCATTGAGACTCACTATCAGAGCAGAGCTGTGCTTTTGCAGATGTTCTGCTGCCAGACCTAATTCATATTAGTTCAGGGGTCCCTGCGTTATGGTCCTCTGCATGTTGCAAGCTCTCCCAGTTCTGGATATCGTGAGGTCCAAATCCTACCCTGCTAATTCCAGACATTGCATCTGCCGGTATCTTGCTTTTCCCATCTGCATGGCAGAGATAGACATTAGCCTCCTTTGTAAAGTGCTTTTAGAATTAGTTAAAAAATGTTACTGCCGTGTTGTTATTCGTGGCTCTTTGCTCTTCAGCTTGTACAAAATCTGGCTGTGGTTTTGATAAGCTTATCGTTGTTCCTGGGAAATCTCAGGCTCCAAAACATTACTTGAACTTTGAGGTTATTTTTGTAGGTGGAAAGTGCAGTTTATGGGAAAACTCACTGTAGTTTTGATATATGAAATAGCAGCCTATTATGGGATGTGACTGCTCTCTGCAGTTAGCCATTAAATGCCATCAGAGAGGACTGAACAAGCATAAAATACGTCTTCCCCTTGTGTCACTAATGTGTTCAGAAGTGAAGAGCAATTTAAAAGCGTATGTTGCACATCAGACTTGAAGTGTATGGTATTTCAAAGATGGCTTTGCCAGATTGATACTTACCATTTGCATTTTCTTCTTCAGCTCTGCATTGGCGCGCTGGTACGCTTCCGCCACAGCATTTAGATAATAGATGGCGAGGCTACAAAAACAAACGTGTTGCTGTAGTGGTAGGATCAGGGGAGAGAGGGCAGTTTCACAAGGAGGGAACATTTAATTTTTGTGTCCCTTCTAATACCTATTTTTCCCACAAGCTGTCTTCAAACTGCCTTTAGAGACTCAAGGCTCAGCAAAAATTCAGGTTGCCTCATGGCATGGTCAGTTAAGATGGGCTGACCCAGTCCAGTAGCTCAGTTCTGCTCAAACAGAAGAAAAATGATCATCCTGCCCTCCTGCCTCCACCTTGGCTAGCCATGGGCTCTCTCTGCTTCCTTTGCACCAGCTTTGGTGAATCCAGGCACTGAAAAACGGCTCAGCTGACAAAACATGTGCCTTTCTGCCATGGCTCAAACAAAACCCGTGGCCTGGGAGACAAAACAGGCACCTTAAGAAAAACTAGGAAACCAGGAGAATGGTGGCAGAGCAGGGTCCTGAACACTCTCCTGCAAAGCACGTAGCTCCGGACACAGTTCTCCTTCCCGCTTGGCCAGGGCTGGCTGCCCCCTGCACCCCGGGAAGCGGCCATCGGGAGCGAGCAGAGATGGGAACTGAGGGCAAGCAGAAGCCAGGTTGGAGCTTTTGTTTTGATCCCTCCTTCTGCAAAAAGGGCACACCAAAGCCAGGGAAAAACGGAGCCAAGCTGGAGGGAACTGAAAGGTGAGCAGGATGGGAGAGGGTGTGCTGGCAGCCAGCCTCTGGCACACAGGGAGGCGTGTGTTTTAAAACATGCCCAAGCATCTGGGGCTGTCTCACCACCGCTGCCACTTGCCAGGCAGTAATATTTTGGTTGTCAAAAATGTCTCCTCCTGCTTTTGTAGAGTGCTTTTATTCTTCTAAATTATAAACATCATCTGCTCAGTGACTTTGAGCCATTCCCAGGGAAAGCACCAGCCATTCAGTTCACCATTCTAGGTTTGGTTTTGTTTTCTTCACAGTAAAGTAAAAAATTATTTTCTAAAAGGAGAAAAAAAAAAAAAAAAAGTCATTTCCTGACAGTTCATAATCTGCTTGTGTGGCTCTGGCCCAGGTTCAGTGTCCTCAAAGCAGGCTTGAGGATTTTGTCAGCAGAGTGCCTGACTCTAAACCCTCCAAGGCACTGTGTACCGGCATATTTGTTTCTAGGTGGGAGATGAGGAAGGGGTACTCAGGATGGCCTTTCTTGGGGCTCTTTGCAGAGGTCTGTCTAGAGGAAACACATTTGCTTTCTTTTGCCTAGTAGTAACCCAAAGCTCAGTCTCGGTGGTCTGGGCTCTCTGCCCCGCAATTTATCTTAGAAATTTTAATTTTTGTTCTTCTGTAAGGATGTGATACTTCTATTTCTTCTATGTTCTCAAACTCATGCCTAGGAAATACTACTTTGTAATCAGGGCTTTGGGGCTGCTCTACCATTTTTGTTGTGACTACCCAGGATATAAGTGCCTGGAGCACCCCTCTTTTCATAAAGATAACTAGATCTGCCTATTCAAAGCTGTCTGGGATGCCATGCACACTTTTTCTGAGCTGCCTTCTCAAGTTCATTGAGTAATTGAGCAAATCCATTTCCATTCCTTTTTCAGTCCTTTCTCACCCTCTGCATTAGCAGCCAGCATTGTCTCCCAGATGCTGGGGAGAGAATGTGGGTCACTGTCCTTCTCTAGCCTGCACAGTAATTTTCAATCTTTTTTCTCCTTCTCCTTGGTGCAGTAAGGTGCTTCTGGCTTCTGCCAGGAAACTCTGCAAGCCATGGCTTGTAATCCTGCTCCTGACCAAGGTGGGATTAGGTTATATGCCTGTGTGCACAATATCTCTACTTCTTGTTCTGAATTTCCTTTTTCCCTTGTTCTCGGGCAGCTAGAAACAGGACAGTAAGTTTGACACCTGTGTCACCTGCTGGACACCATCATTGTTTGGGACCAGACTCCAAGAACAGAAATAAAAGAGGTGTTTTGGATTGCACCTGGAAAACCAGAAGGGGTTATCATGGCTAGAGAAAAATGACATAATTCAGTCAGTAGACAGAGAAAACACTTTTTTTTTGAGTGTTTGCCATGAAAATCAACAGACTACTCGTTTGTGATCCACCTGTTGCTCTCTATAGAGGCTGTGTTGTAGGTTGCTTTGCTGCTGGCTCTCTGCTCATCGGGGCCAAACGAAGCTTTTGCATTTCCCTGGTTTTAATCTCTTGGCAATCTGGATGGGGATCTCCATGAGGACTAGCTCTCGCTTGACCCCGTCTACTTATTTGCACCACAGCATAAGTAGCAGCAGAAGCCAAAGGCTTTCAGGGAGAAGGCAGGAAGCTGGTGACTTGTTAAATGTGATTCCTTCAACTGAAAAGTTTGAGAGGAGGAAAGGACCTAAGCCTTAGGAAACATCCTTGTATGGTAGCTATGATTTTGGCTGGGATTATCCCTGGAAAAATTTGCATGTACATAGTGAGCAGAGCTTCTGCAAGATGCCTGATGCTCTCAGGGTATGTGAGAGCTACTGCCAAGGGGCTGTAGGTCTGACTTGTCCAGGTACCATGGGGGCAACCACTTTTTTTAGGGTTGTGACTCTCTTGGGAGCTGAACTACTAAAAATCGCAAATATCTAATATCCTCAAAGGCCGCACAAGCAGTGCATCTGAGTGGGAAACAAGGATGTTTTAGGTAATGTGGACATAGGGTCTGTCTCAGTTTGCAGAGGGGCTCGAGGCAGAGAGAAAATGATGTCTCAAGGAGAGATGGACCAATGGGAATTCTGTGGTGTGGAATAGCCCAGACTGGGAAGGGGTGATAAAAGGTGTCTCTTCAGCAGATAAATTGAATTTGTGCTGTTCCCTGTCCCACCTGTCAGTGGAGGAAAGGGCAGGAGATTGTTGCTGAACAAAACATTATTTTCAAAGGCCTACTGCTCTTCCACCACTAAAGTCTCAGAAATCTGACCTGCAGCCCTTTTGTAAAGCTTATCTGTTTGGGGTGGATTAGTTCTACAGTCTTCATCCCGTGTTTGCGGTAGCATCTGCTAGTGCTACTGTGAAGCCCACAGGAATAGAGCTAATAACTCAATAATATGCTTGGACGTACTAGGGAGGTAGCATGAGACTTCTTGTCTCCTGCGTGTATCTGATCTGATTCTTCTAAGCGTAGGATCTGTCTGCATGAGTTACAGTATCTGATCATCTTTATTTAGGTTAAAATGAGGAAGTAGTTTGAGGTAGATAGAGGGATGATATGTCATTTTCAGTTTATTTGGGATTTTTCTCAGGCTGTTTCTATAAGAAACTTTGTAACTTGGGAACTTGTATTTGATTTAATTTAATGGCATTATCTTCACTGTAACCTACTCAGAATGAAGCATTACAGTGCCCAAGAGCAGCTGCACTGGATCAGCCCAGAGGCCCGTCTCCAATGTATGTGGACGCCCAAGGAAGAGTCAGAGGTGGCAAGCATATGTAATATGCTCCCCAGCCTTCTCCCTGTCTCCCACTGTTTAGTCTGGAGTGTTCAGAGTCACCTATAAAATTTGACCACAGCTTTCCCACTCATTTTGATAGCTATGGAAGCCTCAAGAACAATGCCAAAATTACATTTTTAAAAAATATATAAAAAAAGACAACTGCCCTGGTCCTAGTGCTGCTGAAGATGCTAGGGATTTAAGTGTGGTTTCAAAGCTGAAACCAATTCCAGATGGAAAAAGAAAAACAAAAACAAACCAAACAACAACAAAAAACCCCAAGCAAACAAAAATCCCAAACCCAACAATTCAAACAAAACCCACACCTTTTCATAATTCTGGAACATGTAGTTTTTGAATGCCCTGGCTTGGCAGTGCTGAAAATACCACCAGCTGTGACAGAAATTGCTTCTCCAGAAGGCACCAGGCAGACACTGTACATTTGTTTCCCGCTGACTACTGAAAATTTATCATATGGAAGCTGTGAAAGCTTTGCTATCCATGATGCCTCTGTCAGCAATGCATTTCATCTACAAATTTGTTTTTAATTGGGTCAGGTAATTAAATTTTGGGAAACTGGGTTGGGCAAAGGTGAGGGGGTTAGTGAGCATGTGTCTGCTCTAATCCAGGCTGTTATCTCAGCAGAAGCTGGATTTAGACCTCACTAACATCCCAGAATTGTTTTTCAACCTCCTTCCCCCAGCCAGGCATGTAATATTGGAAGAAAAACTTACACCATGAGCAGGATTGCAGGTATGATCAGTCCTGGATTTGCCACATAGCTGAAGATCCTGGCAACAAAAAGTGGGAAATCGAGCTCGATGGTCTCTTGAATGACTTCATACATCCTTTTCTTTCCACTGGAAAGACAAATGGCCAGTTAAGGAGCGTAGGTATTTCCTGGATGGGGCAAGATAGCTCCTAATCTAACGATGCTAAGTAGCATGTTTCCACTCTTTGAGCATCAGCTTGCTGTTGGCCACCAAGGATTTTGAAATGCCTTCATTTTAAATTATCTATTGGTCCATCCATTACCCCCTGCCCTCCCCCCCCAAATTATAAGAATAATCTTTGCTAGGCCAGCTTGCTCCTGGAGATAATACATTTATTTCCACATGTGGTTTCTTTGAGTTTCAACTATTTACCCCTCTGAAATGCATGAAAACCTACAGATTGCAGTAACCATATATTTCTGATCAATATCTTGTTAAATATGGCCTTTTCATTGTAGAGATGATTTTCCATATGCAAATTCAGGCTTTCTAAAATAATGAGCCAACTTGAAGAGCTGCTAAGTAAAGACAAAAATAGCAAACTGTGATTATTGCTTAATAGGAAACTCAGTGAAAGAGTAATTTCAAACGGGATTGATAAAGCAGATGAGAGTATTCTGCATGAAAGGAGAACAAATCTGTAAAAGGCTGGATTATGTAACTGACCTTCCTCTCTCCCCAGCATCTCTGGGGCTGTGAATTCAACCCTACGAGTGCTATTCCTCATATTTGGGCTTGCTGCCTCCTGGGATCTTGCAGGATTCTGCTCAGGAAGGTGTTGGACTCCATCCTGATGATGAGAGTCAATAAAGACAGGCTTGGCTAAACAGAATCCCAACTTCATCAACTGCCTTAAACCCAGGAGAGCTGAGCTTTCAGTCAAGCTGAGAGGTGTGCCAAGGGTCTGAATCAGGCTGAGTGGCTTTTGAAGGGTTGATTGGGAATTGAAATAGCTCTTTCACATTGCAGATTAGTCATCTCCAAATGATAGTGTGCATGCAACAAGTTTCTTGTCAGATCTTCTGACATTGCTCGTTGACACCCGTCCTTGTTACAGATCTGAGGGAATTTTGGTCTCTTGCCTTCTCCCCCGAGTCTTCTAGCTTTCTGTTGTCATTCTCCGTGAGCAAGTAGATAACCTAAAACAGTGCATCTACAGGAACAATTTGTTCCAAGCTGCCTCCTTGCTGAGTCAAACTCAGCAGGCCCAGGAAATGGCATTACTCAATCAAATTAGACTTTATTGGCATGTTAATCCAGTCCACTGAATGCTCTATGCAGTGCTGTTTCTGTCCTAATTAAAAACCAAAAAAAGCTGCTTTTTTTTTTTTTTTTTTTTTCCCAAGCTGCAACTCTTCAGGCTCAAACCTATCCATTTCCTGGTATTTTCCAACAAAATTCAACACGTAAAATACATCTCCTGCTGTTGGAGTTCTTGGCTCTATGGAAGGTCTTAAAAGGAGGCTTTGGACCCATTTTGCTCCTACAGTGTTCCAGAGAGTCTTAGGGGTGCTCCTGTTGCCTTTTTTTTTTTTTTTTTTTTTTTTTTTAATGGGGGGGGGCTGCACCTTGCTGTCCCACCCCTGCTGTCCCCTGGTGCTTTCACCAGGATGTGTTGGGGAAACACTGGGAATTGTGTAGGAGAGGAGGCAAAGCAGCCGGGTCTGCAGAGCCAGTTGGAGAACAGCAGGCAGGAGCTCAGAGCGGGTTCAGCGCTCCCAGCTGACTGTTTGCATCCCGCAGCTGGGCACGGCCTGTTGCCTTGCTTTGCTAAGGGTTTAACTGGATGGAGAATGGAGGCATTTCACCATCTCTGCTGGAGTCCAGGCCTTCTAACTTCATTAAAATAATCCCATGTATCAGAGCAGAAAAATGGCCTTTTTAGTGTTCTGCTTTACCTGAATGGCCCGCAGTCAAAGGAGGGAGGCAGGGACATGATGGTGTAAGCCACAGGCAGGAGGCTGAGGAATAGGATCAACAGCAAAAGTCCCATGTAAAAATTATTAGACTTGGATGCCTTGAAGACCCGTTCATGAGGGACATTGCTGCTCATAACAGCCCAGCACTGAAAATACATGGAGGTTAATAAGCGCAGCACGTTTATACCCACGAGCCCTGGTGCGTAAAAGGATCCCATCCTGAAAAGGAAAGGAGAAGATCAGGTGCTACTTTTTTTGACAGGCTGGAAGGTTGTTTATTTTCAGAAGAATGAAGACGGGTGTTCATGTGGTGGCAAGCTTGCCCACAAATGAAGCCTGAGCAGACTGTCTTGTGCTACCCCTGTGCTCCTGGAGGAGAAGCTACCTGCATCCATGTTAGGGTATGGTAACCATGCATTGAGGACCAGCAAGGTCTCAGTGGTTGCAAAGAAAGATTTTCAGCTTGTGACAAAAATTGCTTGGAGATAGCTTGGGAAAAGTCAAGCTAATGTAACCAGCAGGGAGAGACCCCCTTAAATCTGCAGAGATGTTGTAGGAGGGGAACAGGCAGAAATTATCAATCCATGGCAAAAGAAACCTTGCTCCCGGAGGAGATCATAGAATCATAGAATGTTTTGGGTTGGAAGGGACCGCTAGCCATCTAGTCCCATCTTGGACCGTCATCTAGTCCAACCCCCTGCAGTGAGCAGGGACACCATTACCCAGATCAGGTTGCTCAGAGCCCCGTCCAACCTGGGCTTGAATGTTTCCAGGGATGGGGCATCCACCACCTCTCTGGGCAACCCATTCCAGTGCTTTGTGCTGTGGTCTATTGCCTCTGGTGCTGCTACAGCAGGGCATAGCTGCTCCTGTTTGCCCTCCCTTGGGGCAGTTTTGGGACGTGCCCCTCCTGCCCAACCTGCTCTAGCTGTCTCCATGCCCACCCTTGCATTGACGTGTAAGCTCGCAGTGCCTCCAAAATGGTTTCTGATCTCTTCCCCCAGCACGTGGACCATTTTAATACATTCTTACTACTGGAAAAAAAAAAAAAGCCTGACCTTATAAAAGTCAGAGTGAGGCAGGGTTTACAGGGCTGATTTCAGTTTCGGTTATGCCACTGCTACTCCTCTTGGACAAGTAAGCCAGCACTTTTAAGCTTCCACTTTTATAGTCAAGCACAGAAAACCAAGCAATCAGAGAAACCAAAATCCAAAGGTTGTTCTAGCTGGCTTGGAAGCTTTGTAAGTAATGCAAAAAACAACAACAAAAGGAATATCTTACCAAATCATTCCCTGGTTGAAGACCAAACCCAAAACGTTGCCGCTAATGTCAAACTCTGCATAGGATGGCTGCATGGGGAAAGAAAGGAGAGCGTGGTGTTGCTTGAGGTACCTGCTATTGTTTGCTGCTGGGTGTAAGGATGCTTATTTAAAGCCGGTATGAAGGGATTTCTGGGAGGGCTCCCGCTCCGTGCATACTACTTGAATGACCAGCAGCAGTGTGGTGAAAGCAAAATTGGATCTACCGTACTGTGAGCTGCTGCTTCTCTCTTGGCTTGCTGAAAATTGGAAAGATATATGGACATGCTTAGAGTTGTTCTGTGTTTATCTCTCCCTGCTAATATAAAGCCACCTGCGAGCAACGGGCCCATGGCATGGGACTAGGTTTTATACTCCAGCTGGTGTATCTGGCTGCAGACTTACAGTTCCACCCTGGTAAAATACTGAATATTTAAATGGTGATAATAATGAGCTGGAGGGCAAATGCTACACGGGATATATCCATGTCCCCAGGTCTTGCAGCAGCAGGCTGCTGAAGAATGGAAACAGTGGGCAAAGGGAGAGAAATGTGAGGAAATATATAACCTAATGTGTATCTGGTGGCATTTTGCTCCGTGCTAGTCAGTAGTTAAAATGCCCCTTTATAGGGAGCAGCCTGTCTGATATGGGTGCTAATGGTGGTAAGTCCAGAACAGGCTGGTCTAATCTATTCACAGTATTTGTTGTGTTATAAATTATTATTCTGCTAGATTTGCATATGATGAAGCTACTGTTTCTTCTATGTATATCTGCTTTTGTGCACATAAAACTCAGATAAATTTTGGCAGATTAAACTATATGTAAAGGTTTTTTTACATTTTTGAAAAAAAAATACTTTTTTTACTGCAATGCAGAAAACATGTTTCTTAGAAATGATGGGTGATGCCCTTCTATGTTTGAAATGTCCTGTGCAGTATGTCTGTTTTTCACATGATTTGCACGTACCTAATACTGTCAGCAGTTCAGAAAGTTGAAGTTTAAGGTGTTTGTCTTTTATGATGAAAACTCGAAAGGAGCCTAGTCATGCTTAGCTGGCTGCTCACAGCTTTGGGAAAGGATGTGTGCAAACATGGTTTTCTTTTTTTTTTTTTTTTTCTTTTGATTCTTGTCCATTTCTACTTCAAATCTTTAGTGATTAATATTGGCTTCTTTTTCCAATGAAAATACAACTTTCAGTGACTGCTGTACTCTACCTTGAATACTTCTGTGTGAGAAGGCTGGTTTAAAACAAGAGACTTAATCAATACATACATATAGAAAAACACATCTACAATTGTGCTGGTGCCCATGGCTAGTTTGGGTTAGATGGCTGTTACCAAACCATCTTTCACTTCTTTTTCATTCCTGGGCCAGGGAAAAAAACCAAAAAACACCCCTGTTTGAGCACCAGTGGAGTAATACATACAGCATTAGGAAGAATATGCAAGTCTCCCAGAGATGCAGGAGACAAAGAGGAGGGAAGCCCAGGGTGCTTTCTTCTTTCTGTAACTACCATGGGAGCCGCTTGGCATGAAAGGAGAGTTTTGCCTTTGCCAGATTGCAGAGTACCAGACCTCTAGTGCTGCCCATGTTCTGGGTTGCAAATTAACACTGCTACTTAGTCCTAATAAATAAAGGCCTTGCTTTGCTCCTTCTGAGCTCCCTGGGTTGGACTGCTCGTTTGCAAAAGCTGACCTGCTTAGTCTGGTCATCCTCTGACAGATGCTGAATGGGGCTTGTTTCTCTGTGAAAAATTACCTTGCACCCTGCCTGGGCTGATGCTGAATGCCAGGGGAAAGGAAAGAGGGAAGTGCAGAATTAGCTCTGAAGCAGCTCTTTTAAATTTCACTGAGAGGTGGGCGTTGGATATCCAGGAAATATTTGGGATTATGGGAATTTTTTTTTTTTTATAGATCAAGCAGTGCCTGCAGGACAGAAGTGACTTCCACCTGTTTGTGCAATGGAGATCTTAAGAATGAAGAATACCCCTTTCTAAAGGTTGTTTTGAGGAAAGCATCTTAAAAAAAAAAAAAAAAAAAAAAAGGCAGCTAACAAAGTGAGAGGAGGACACGGCCAGGAGGAGGAAACCAGAATCTTCAACAAGACTGTGATCTATAAGCCTACACAGTGGGAGCAGTTTCACGCTGCTTGGCTGCCAGGGGTGTCTTCCAGGGTCTGAAGTCCCTTGGCCACCCTAGGGAATGTCCTCTGCCTCCCCCAGGAGAAATAGAAAGAACTCCAGAAGCAGAAAAATGCCTCTTGTGCCCCAACTGCCCTTGCTTGACCCAGGCCCCAGTAGATACCTGAAAGTCCCCGTCTTTGCTCTAATCCTGAAAACCCTCCCAGTGTGACAGCTGGGCAGTAGGTGCACTGCTGGAGTTGTAATCTTGCAAGGTATTTCCATCTCTGTCTGAATCCATCTGGTTTTGTCACTTCTTACGTGAAACTATGGACTGGCTCCCCCCCCCCCCGCCATTATTCTGTATTTATGCAGTGCCTGTACTGGCTGCTATGTTAATGTAGCCTTTGTGAATACCAGAGTCCATCACTGTTGTGTGCTACGCATACGTGAGAGGGGAAGGAAATGTTCCTTGCTTCACTGCAGCAGAAGTAACACCAGCTTCCAGCATCGATCAGAAGACGGTGCTGTGAGTAATGCGTGTGGGGTAGGTAATGAGCAGGAAGGTCCGGGGCTTTGAGAAGAGGTGTAGAAGGACCCAAAGGTTTGGGGTTGTAACAACTGAATGAACATCAGATTACTTTTTTTTTTTTTTTTTTAAAAAAAAAAACAACCCTCAACTTCATGTTTTAAAGTCCTGAGGTGGGGGAGAGAACTGAATTTTTGTAGGGTTCTTTCTAGGATGGAATTAATTGATCCAGAGAAGTGGTGCAGAGACTGCCTACACCAATTAAATTATCAGACAAGACCAGAGGACCACTGGAAGCATTCAAAACCAATATGTTTGTAACATTTGACTAAATGACCCCAAATTACTTCTGTCTTCTCAGCTATAAGACACTGACTTACAAATCCAGCCTCTAGGTCCCAGCACCAACAGTAATTCACAAATCTGACGAAGCAAGCTCGGATGAAATCACCCACCAGGATGGTTATGTAGGTCACCAGGATATCAGACACAGTGAGCCTTACGAACTCCTGCAGTTTAAAACAAGATAAAAGACATTTAGCTCCTATAATTTCAGTAGTGCTTTCAGGACTGTATCTTTTATTAAGCCATTTGCCTTTATAAGACAATAACCTTCAGAAAAGTATGCCATAAGCAGACTTCCTGCCTGTTTTCAAACACTCGGCAGTGCCTAAGCTTTACTTCTGTGCTTGGTAACCATGAGCTCTGTTACAGCCATTTGCCCTGATAGTTGTTGCCAGCATTATTGACTGCGCTATATGTTGTGGCAGTACATAAAATGGAAGCAGTATGTTAATCCTTCAATAATGCTGGTGTAAAACATACATACACCAAGGGTAATTTTGATTGTGCATAGGTCTGCTATGGCTCAGCTCTGTAACCTTTACATGGACTCCAAGTGTTGAGATGGGAGATGTGCAAGACAAGAAAGGTAAAATTGCAGGCAGAATTAAGATTTGTAGGATGGAGATAGCTGATGTCCCAAGGATTCGAAAAGAAAAACACAAGAAAAGATTTAAAGCCAGAGGGAAAAAAACAAGGATCCTGGAGGATGACAGCTCAGCTGCACTGAGGGTCAGCCCCTTCCAAGGAGTCATGGTGGCTGGTCTTTCCACCCGTGACTGAAAACTTCTTGGCCAGTGAAGACCCATTGGGTGTACGCAGTAATGCATAACCTTGGTAAGTCCTAGCTATCTGTATCAGCAATAAATAATTGCTTTTACTTTTAAGTTGTGCGTAGTCTGGCTGCAGAACTTCTTGGTGAAAAGTGAAGGTTGCAGGGTAGGTTTGTGGGGTGAAACTCTGAGGACTTGAAGGCCATCCTGCATGCATTTTGGGGGGGTTATTTTGCCAAATTCTGCTCTCGTCGCATGGCCTCGCGATGCATTAGAGGTTGGGACATGTCAGGAGTCCCCTTGAGGCGTGTCCTCTGGTTGGGTTTTATGCGTGCTCTAAAGTTGCTCTGCAACGTGAACTGAAGTGCAGCAGTAAGTGGAGAAGACAGATGTGCTTCAGAGGTGCAGTCCTGATCTGAACTAAAAGACGTTGCAGGCGTGGTGGCAGACTACCTGGCCTTTTGTGTTCTTCATGGCAAGCACCGCAGAGCTGTGCGTGCCCTGGGGATTTCACCGCTGTGGCTTGAGAGCAGTGGCCAAGGACTTACCCTGCCTTGACGCCGCTATGTGAGAGCGGGGAAAGGAGATGTCATTTGCAAGGAAAACTTCAGGCCTGGAAATGCTAAAAACTTCAACAAAAACCCCTCATCCCAAACCAGCCCATAGACTTACTACGTAATGAATTTCTTACAATGCCAACGGTTGTCTCCCAGCAGGGTCCCCTGGGCACATCTGCGGGATCGAGGGGAGGTGGGGTGGCGGTGCTGCCGTTCCCTGCAGATGAGTTGTGGTGGACAAGCAGTGTCCAGTGCGTGATGTTCTTCACCACATCCTCTTCGGCCAGCTGCAACGAAGAGACACCCCCCGCCCCCAGTCAAAAATGTCAGGGGTCCCAGAGGATGTGTTTGGAGAGACCCAGGGTGTTGGGTTCCTGCCTCCTCCCTACCAGTTACCACCCGTCATATAGGCATCTGCTTACAAGAGAGTTGCAGAGCTGGCAATAGGAAGAAACTCCTTCCCTTTTGCCAGGAGCAGGGGAGCAGCAGCCTTTCTGGACTGAAAGCAGGTCGGGGCACTATGAGTTTTGGGGAGCTAGCAGCCTGCTCCCCACACATGGAGGGACCGGGCCTCCTTCAAGACTACTGTGTTCGGGGGGACCCTCCACCCAGTCCTCCTTCCTCACTTTCTTATAAGTTTTCAGGACTGCTCCAATTCCCCCAATTCTTCTCAGCTTAAAAGAGAGTGATTTTTTTTCTGTAGATCGGTTAGACGTTTATCCTTTCCTGCAGTTATCTGCCTGCCACACACTACCAGGATAATGTTAAAGAGGGGAGGGAGGGGAAGAGGATTATATACTATATCCTCAGGGTCTGCACTAATAGAAATTGCAAGTGGTGTCAGATGGAGAAAAAAAGTCAAATTACCCTAACATGCCATGATTATAGAAGACAATAACCACTCTTTTTTCAAGGCTGTAAAGAGAAGCTGGAGACTCTCTGGAAACCTCTCGGGTCAGTGAGTCTCTGTGGGGCTGATGCTCGAGAGGATTGGGGATGGGGAAGCGCCTGCTGCAAAGGGGGTGAATATCCCCGCTGGCTGCGGGAATGGGCTGTGCTCACCCCCAGCTCTGGAAAACGCTAGGGAATATGTTTTTTTGGCTCAGCTCTTACTTTTTCATTGACATCATCCATCAAGGCCAACAAAAATGTGTAGAGGTTCCCAAGGAAGAGTGCGAAGATCCGCCCCAGCTGCCATTTCAACCCGATGCGGGGATGGTAATTTTCTAGTGCAGCGATGGTTTCAAACAGTGGAGGGCAAAACATGCCCAGCAAGGACATCACAATTTCAACCTGCCACATGAAGAAAACGAGATTACCACTAATAGTAACAACAGCAACTATCTTACTTTAAGCAGAGCGGGGGCTACCAGCAACTGGTTGGAGATTTCTGAAGGATTTATAAATGGGAGGGAGCCAAAGCAAACTCAGCTTCTGTCTTTCCTTAGTGTGCAGGCAGCCCAGCATCAGGCTTCAGGGCTGGGTTGCACGGTTTGCTCTTGCAGGAGCACTTTTTCTGTTATCTCAAAGGGATGAGCTCTGAAGAATTTGTTTCCTGTCAGTCCAGGCTTATGAATATTTAGGTTCCTCAGGTCTCTCATAGTACCGCTTGCATCAGCTCCGAGGTTCTTATTTTAGTTTCAGAGGAAGCACAAGACTTGGCTTGTGTGCATAAAGATAATTAGTCGATGCTAATGTTTATTTTCCATGTTCAGCACCTTTGCTTTTGCGATAGGCGATTACAGATTTGAATGGAAGTACATCAAGAACTCAGTTTTGCAGCTCAAGAAAATACGTCCTAGTGGTATTTTTGTTCTGCTATGTGGTGTAAGATGCTAAGTTACGCTGTGGTCAATGAGGTCATTTGCAAGTCAGCGTAAGCTCGGGCATGACTCGCAGGGTCTATCTTTTTTTTACAGCGCTACAGTGCCCATTGGCCTGCAGAGTATTGTGTCTGTACAGCTGCTGGCAGGCTCTGAATCACTGGTCTCTCTTCTGTGTTTTTCTTTTCAAAAGAAGGAACAGTACCCAAAACTGTATATATTCAGTTCTCAAGCTATCACCAGGTCTCAGATATTAAACTTTTGTTTGTTTGGTTTTTTAAATAGGATTTTTTACTTTGGGAAAAGTTCACTGAAATAAATCAGACCATTTTGTGAGAAAGTGCTGTCTTGCTAATGTTTTCTGAGGGAATTATGAAAATGCATGGCTTTGAATTTAATTTGTCTTTGATATATGAATACATGATACATTTTTTTTGTGTGTGAAGAGCTTCAGTATTTGAACTTCACATTCCAAAATCAGACACAGAAAAATTTTGACAACTGAAATTTTTCTGCAGGTTCTAAAATCTTATTCCCATAATTCAAGATGGTGAATGGACTTAAATCCAGTTGGTGTCTTGTCGCAAGCAGTGTCCCCCGGGGCTCAGTTTTGGGGCCAGTTCTGTTTAATATCTTTATTGATGATCTGGATGAGCCAGCAGTGCGCCCAGGTGGCCAAGGCGGCCACCAGCATCCTGGCTTGATTCAGGAATAGCATGGCCAGCAGGAGTAGGGAAGTGATTGTTGCCCTGTGCTCGGCACGGTTGAGGCCGCCCCTCGAGCGCTGTGTTCAGTTTTGGGCCCCTCACCAGAGGAAGGACATTGAGGTGCTGGAATGCGTCCAGGGAAGGGCAAGGAAGGTGGTGAAGGGTCTGGAGAACAAGTCCTATGTGGAGCAGCTGAGGGACCTGGCGTTGTTCAGCCTGGAGAAGAGGAGGCTGAAGGGAGACCTTACTGCTCTCTACAACTACCTGAAAAGCCGTTGTAGTGAGGGTGGTGTGGGTCTCTTCTCACAAGTAACAAGTGATAGGACAAGAGGAAATGGCCTCAAGTTGCGCCAGTTGAGATTTTGATTAAATATTAGGAAAAATTACTTCCCCACAAGGGTTGTCAAGCACTGGAACAGGCTGCTTAGGGAAGTGGTTGAGGCAGCATCCCTGGAGGTGTTTAAAAGACGTGTAGATGTGGCACTTAGGGACATGGTTTAGTGGTGGACTTGGCAGTGTTAACGGTTGGACTCAGTGATTTTAAAGATCTTTTCCAACCTAAACCATTCTATGGTTGTATGATTCTAAGATGGATGATAAAGATCTGAGTTTAGCTTTATGTCTGATCATGGACATTTCTAACATCCAGAGAGCTTTCTAGTATGATGGAGTTTGTAAGCATTAATGTGTAACTTGAGGTAGATTCTTTAGAAAATAGTCAGTGTTGTAAGTGCTGAAGACCTATTGACTTTTATTATGATTTATTCTAAGAGTATTTTCCCCTGTCTGCACGAGTTGTTAATTTGCCCTGGAAACTCTCAGTGATACTAGTGTGCTTCCTGGCTAAATCAAATACAAAGGGGACTTCCGGGCCCTAGTAGGGAATCCCTCTGCCTTGGATGCTGTCCTCAAGCTATGGCAGTGATTATGCTGATGTCCAAGGAAAATTATCACAGCAAAAACTGGAAGAACAGTTCCCTTACCTCATTTCTTTCATACCACCCAATATTTTGCATTTTGGAAAACGTCTGGGAGCGTTTCACCACAAAATAAATGAGGTAGCCGCTCCCGCACAAGCAGCATATGATAAGGACATTGGCCAAAACCCGCAGGAACCTTCTCAGGTGGATGTTCTCATCCTTGTTGCTTTCTTGCTCGTCCACAATAGACTCCTGAAAAAACAGGGGTGTTCACAGAATTGGAGCGAGTAACTTGTAGCACCAAGCCTAAGGCAACATCAGATTGTTTTCCACCCCATGAAATGCAATTTCATGCTATTCTGGCTATATCAAACTTGGTAGCTTGTTTTAAGTTAAAACTAAGCTTCATACAGGCATCCTGGTTTGACTGAAAGACATCAAGAGGCAAATAGCCTGCCATATCCCAGAGGAATGTGGTAGGGGAATTGTGCTCTCAAGTAAAACTTTTTTTTTTTTTTTTTCAAATCCTGAAAAAGGGGGTTAGGGTGATCCAGGGCACAGGAGCTGGAGCTGCTGTGGTTCAGTGCCATACCCTGTTCTTGTGGAGAGATAGAGGCTGTACAGGTACCCAGATTCCCCCTTAAACCTCTGCCATGGTAGGCACTGAAGCATCCCCAGAAGCAGACAGAGAAATGCTGGTTAGGGTTACCTTGAAGCTGGTGGTGATGGATGCAAACTTATTGTCTGCTGTCTCTGGGTTGCCAATGAGGTAGTCCCAGCTGGTGAACATTTTCCAGCTGAAAATGAAGTTGTCATCGTCCCCGTCTGCTGTACTTTCATTGGCGTTACGTGCCATCCTGTGTAAGGATGTGTGCAGTGACAAGGTCAGTGTTGCACAGAGCTGCCACGTGTCCTTCAGCTTTGTAAAGCAGCGCTGGTGGCTTGGGATTGCTTGTGGGTAAGGAAGGAGCAGGGCGACCGTTCTTGGGGTTTGGGTGCAACTATCTAACACGTGCTGTTGGACTTAAGGTTTAAGCAGGACTGAACTGTCAAATGGGATCCTCAGGGCTATACAGTTCTTGTATTAGTAATGTAGAAAAAACCTAGCCTAGGTGATTAAAGTGGGTTAAGGATCGCTCCCACCAGCTACTGCATGAAGAAAGTCTCTTTACAGTGCTTCTGGGTCCTAGGGTACAGTATATGATTACGGCTACCTTTAGTTAGTTAAATTTAGTCAAAAACCACTGATGCTGTCCAATCCACCCGCTGCAACGCAAAATTCTAGTGACAATTCACTAGCTGCACAATGCTGGAGCCAAAGAGCTTGTAGCAAGTCATGCAGGGAGAGCAAAAGGATTATTCTTGTTAATCACCATAGGAGCAGATATGGCTTCTGCTGTTTCCTCTCTATTATTTGATCCCTGAAATCCTTCTGTAACTCCCACTGGAGTTCCTAGCACCAGTCCCTCAAGGAAGGCGAGACAACAGATGCTGCAATTTCATGGCAAATGTACAGCAAATCCCGATGTCCCACTCCAGACAAAGGCTCAAGAGGCTCTTTCTGCTGCACAGCAATAGGGCCTGTTTCAGCAGCGACACAAATCCATGGGCTTATTCTTTCTTGCAAAGGAAGGAAAACCTTTGCGTGCTGTGCTCTCCAGGCAGAGACAGGGGGTTTTATTTTTGACTTTGCAGAGACCATCTCAGCAGCAAGAAGTGCCGTGGCTGCATCCTTGTTGCCCTGGGGATATGCTGCGGGGGCCTCACCGGTGCTTGGGGACAGCGCACTAGGGGCATGAAGATTGGGGCCCTGCTTCAAAATTCCACTGATTGGTTTGGGGATACGTCAAAAGCAATCTGGTAGCATTTGGCTCTTTTCTGTAACCCTCGCACCATCTGTGTGACTCACATTGGCTTTAAGGAATGGGTTTTTTGCAATGAAAGGATGAGAAATGAAGCCTTTGAAATTTACTGAGAGTAAAATCCTCCTTCATGTACAAAAGCCCTGTAGTAATGTTGGAGGAAGGGTTAAAGAGATCCAGAGAGGAGGAGGAGGAGGAAGAAGGCTGGAGAGGATATGGGAGGGTTCAAAATGATGCCCCTGAGCACATGGCTGAGGCAGGGGACTGCCCAGGTCCACCCAGCCCGCCAGAGCCAGGGGTGGTGGATGCTGGTGCTGAGTGCGTGGACACAGAAGGCACGCAGCCCCCTTCGCCCCACACTCCCCCAGCTGTCAGGCCAAGGCTGGATTGAGCCGTGAGCTGTGCCCATGGAGGGGAACCCAGCTGCAAGACACATCTGGGCAGATTTTGCAAAGAGCACAATGTCAGCCGTACTTACGATCTTATAACAACCATCAGGCTGTAGCCAAATATGCTGATCCCAACCATGAAATATGCCATCGGTAGCCTGTATTTTAACCAGCCAATTGTCCTCTGGTTGTTATAGTAGCCATAAAAGAGCGCTGAGTATTTGATGTAGCCCTGGAGGAAAAGCAAAAGCAAACCTTTGTGTAAGCTGTGCAGCTCTTGTTCTATAGGGAAGAGGTTTCTGGTGAAAACTGAAGATTTAAAACAAGGAAAATCGACTTGGAAAAAATGTTAATATCTCATTCTTGGCTGTTTGCTGCCCTGTCACCTTTGAGAGGCATCATTCTAAGAGCTTATCCTCCTAAAAGAGGGAAGAAGAGGGAGAGCGTGTCAGAGGATACTGTCTCAAAACTAAAATGTAATTTTTATCCATCATTGTTTCATCTCTCCCAGAAAAAACTCCCTATTGCTTTTTGTGGCTGTAGCCCACCTGCTTCTCTAAGCCAGTATCAAACATTCAGATCTTATAGAAATGTTGTAGCAAAAGGTTTTCCCACTATGATATGAAACTTTTCTTTTCAGCTAGAAGGCAGCTGATGCTTGGTGCCCTGCAGATTTAGTTCCTTTTCCTGGCTACCACCTGCAGAGCAAATATAACTAAAGACTGAAATCAAAGCATTGCTTTCCTGTGGAAAGCAGAGCTCAGACACATTATCAACCGTGTTGTCTCAAGTAGATCTACTTTTTGCTGTACAAACCGTTGGGCATTCAATGAGTGTGCAGATCTCCTAATCTGCATTAGCAATTTCTCCCTGGTTTTCCATCACATCTCATCCAAGTTGATGTGTATCATTGCAGATTGTACTACTTTTTTTTTTTTTTTTTTTTTCCTTTTTTTTTTTTCCTTTTTTTTGAAGTTGTCTTTCAGTTAAGTGTAGTTTATCAGTCTGGCCATGATAGTTGAGCAAGCTCCTCTCTGATCAAGCCTTTGGAAAGACCAAACTTGAGACATAACTTGAAGCTGGTATCAGAGGCTGTGTAATGGATCTTGTTTAGAGACATTGAATAATTTACACTGGAAGGAACCTCTGGAGGTCATCTATTCAAGCCCTCTGCTCAAAGCAGAACCAACTTCAAAATTACATGCTGTGATTCAGGGCCATGTCCTGCTGAGTTTTGAAAATCTCCAAGGATGGAGATCCCACAGCCTTTCTGGGCCTCTCTTCCAGTGTTTGACCACCTTCATTTAATCAAGTAGACTCAGCTCCCCCAGAGCGCTAGGTTTTTCATTCCTAAGCTGATATAAAGCTTTGGTACCCTGGGTGCCACGTTAGCTGTGTGTTTGCCCTGCACAAGGCACAATGCCACAGGTACGGGATGACTTCGCACGTGTTTCTGCCAGTGCTGCTGAGCCCCCTGGGGAAATGCAGCAAGCCCACGGCTGGCACACCACAGCACGGCTGCTTGGGGCTAGTGGTGTGTTATGTATAATGTGCTGGGGAGGTATATTGAAAAAAGCCTCATAAAATATAAAGACATTGTTCCTGGAAGGCACTAGTGAAGTTTTCCTCTCCGGTTGTAATCCCAAACATTTGTCTTTTTGATTCATCGAATGATGGGGACTGAAAAATTAGTTTCTCTGCTCACATCATCCAGTATGTTCTTTAAAGTCTATTTGTGAGGCATGGTGTCTGGTGTCCAAGTGAGATTTATTCCTTTCTACTTCTCTAGAAATCCATGATGTGACCTCCTTGCTGCCAAAGCATACATTTCCCCAGCTCCTCTCTCTTCAAATGTGTTTTTCAGGATCACGGTATTGACTCTTCATTTTATGTCTGCTCTGAAAGATGTTTCCCCCTTGCACCTCTCCTGTGGAGCACACTGGAATAAGCATCTATCCATTTTCAAAGGGCAAGCCCCTGTGAAGGGTGTAATTTGACATCTTCTGGCTGCAGAGGGTATAGGTGTACACCGTTGCCCCATAGCGGGAGATCACCTCTCAAGCTTGCGTGATTGATCCCTGGTGCCAAGCAGCAAGGGACTGGGTACGGGGTGGGGACCTGTATGCCAGAGGGGTTCAGAGGGTCAAGCCCTCAGTGACAGCAGGGGAATGTAGATGTATGTACCGAGCCACAGGCAGGAGGTCATGGTAACCAGCCTTTCATGCAACGGTACAGCCTCGTCCAAGAGCAAATTTCCTTACTGATATGTGTCTTGTTTATGGTCTCCCAGACAAACTCAGCAGCTCTCCTGCACGGTGGGGTTTTTTGTTTAGTTGTTTTGTTTTGTTTTTCCTGGATGAATGAGTTTAAATGCTGCTTCTTGTATTTGTACAATGTGCTGCCCAAATGAGCTTTTCATTCGTTGCAGTGTTATTCAAAATTTTGGATTCTGGCAAGTGGGTGAAAGTGCTGGGAGAGCAAGAGCTAAAAGGATCCTCAGGAGAAAATGGGTGGTGAATGAAGGTCTGGCCCTGTCAGGTTTCTGGACACACAGTATTTGAAGCATTGTTAATAAATTCATTTAAATAATTTGGCTTACTTTAAAGTAGTTGTTGGGGTTTTCTTTTGGCTAAGGAAGTTGTGATGGATTTTATTACAGAAAACCTGGGTCCCACACTTGTAAGATGTGGGCCACCTCCAACAAGCATTTAAAAAATATTTCCAGAAGTAGCAGCTTTGAAAGTCAGATCCCACAGTATTGGCCACAGCAGAATCTCTTCACCTCCTGCATATATCTTCCTCTTTTTTGGGCCGTCCCCCTACCAACACTTAATCTCTTTGGCCTAAATCTTCAAAGGCAAAGGGTGACTGGGAGGGGGGGATGTGAGTCGGGGTTGCAGCGAAGTGCTCATGGGCAGCTGGAAACTCAGCCTTTCCCTTTGGGTGCAAGGCCTAAAACCTGATTCCAGCTTCAGGCTCATATAAGTATTTCAGGGGAACGGGGCTGGCAGGGATGTGGGGAGCGATCCCCTTCCCAAGGCTATGAGCAAGTTCAGTGGTAGGGCAAGGTGCTCCCTGCCCACGAACGGCTCCGCAGCTTGCGCGCGCCTTGGGGCTGCCTGGTTTGGAGCAGCTCTCACGTTTCACCTGCTTGCTGGCTGCCTTTCTAGTTGGAAGTAAAATGGCTCTTGTGTACAAAAAATATTTTGGGTTTTGTTTGTTTGTTTTGTTTTTCCAGAATGAAGTTCTACACTATGAATGTGAGATGATGGTATAGATTTCTGTAGAGTGTTCTATGTAGATTTATAACACAGCAGAAATGTATTTATGGGGTGTTTTCTCCTCTGAAAAAGTATCTTTTTTTTTTTTTTTTCCTGAGTTCATGAGGCAACTCTGTGAAGGTGGTTTAAGCGAGTTGCACCAAGCTCATCACTGGGCAGTTTACATAGTCACCTGCTTCTACTAATGCTCATAGAAAAACCTAACTTTGGCTTCTTGTACTTCATGAATAAAAATACTGTGCTGATAAAAGGACATGGAGTTCCTAAGCCTGCGTTGACTTCCTTCAGTGTATAACTCCACTGGCCTCAGTGGATTTTACTTTGTCCTGTTGCACCTCATTGACCCCAGACAGACACATTTTGGGTGGTGTTAGCCAGCCATGTTGGGATGTGGTATGTCCCCTTTGAAATAAAAAATCATCTTCTTTGTTCCTGAAAGCCAGAGAAATATATGTCTCTGTGTGTATATGTGTGTGTGTGTATATAGACACCCACTTGTGACGTATGCCAGCTGGCACATTTGTATATGGAAGTGGTTCAAATCCATGTGCAGGTGCCTGCAGTCTCTGGAGGCCAGAAATCTCTGGAGATCTACAAAGATTTTGCAGCAGCAGGTGTCTTCATCTTCTGGAAGACACAGGTGCATTGCTGGTTTATCTGGGAACAAATTCATCCTTGTGGCACCCCTAACTTCTGAAGCGGTTTAGGAGGTATTCAACTGATCTCTTACGATTAATGCTCCTGTGCTTACCTCAAAATCCCAAAGAACTGAAAAATCCATAGCTGTTGCTTGTTCAGCCCGGGGTACAGTTTTCCTTGGCATGCTCCCGTACGGCATTCCCATCAGGATCTAGTGAACATTAATAATAGTGTCACATATGTAGTATAACACACTATAGATTTTTGCAGTTTTTCTCTTAACAAGTCTATTTCGTTTGCTTTTGGTTGATTTTCCTTTTGGTTTATTTTAATATATATTTTATTTTTTAATACCAGAGCAGCAGTTTAAAATATTTAGAATCAATTTCACCCAAATAACCAGAGGACTTCCCTTTCCCTGCTAATATCCATTGCACAGGAAGTATTTTGCCAAGGAACTGTATCCCTCAATGAAAAGCTCCAGTTTAAATGTCTTTAGCAAGAAGTTCTTTGCTTGAACTTCATGGGTCTAATGCAATAAAGAGATTAACTTTATCTATTTATGCAGAACTCCTCCTTTGAGAGAAGTTGAGACTGCTGGGTTGAGCTTGCAGTATATTTTGTTTTATATAGTCTTGAATTGAAAAATGATCTCAAAGTGAGGTGAAGGGCAGTTAGATTTGGGTAAAAAGCGTATGACAAAATGATGCAAAGAGCAGTTTTCATGGCACAGTCTCCCGATGGCACCACACAAAGCAGGTCTTGCAGCAAGTCCAGCAGCTATTGAAGTCCAGATGGAGAACATCAAGGGCTATGGAGAGTTAATAATAGATTTACAAGCAGAATCTGACTGGTTCCTATACCAAAATATCTCATTAGCGTTTATATCCTAGAAAGGTCCTAGCATATAATCTATCACTTATTTTTTAGGGCTATCTAATTAATTTCAAAATCATTTATGATTAAATGTTTATTGCCCAGCTACTCTCCATATCGTAACAGCTCAGTAGGCAATGAGTAACAGTATGCATACTTTAAAGACGAAAGCTGTTTAGTCTTCTACCATATGCGTAGTTCCTAACAAAATACATTTGTATTGTTCGGTGCTAATGTTTATGTCTCTTCATCCTGGGAGGAAACAGAGCTTTTACTTTCGATAGTGTGAGCAACCACATTAAGGAGAACAAAAGCACAGTCATCAGGAGAGACTCAGTGCTGCATTTTCGCTCCATAAAAATCTGCATTGAACAGAACAGATGCCACTGTCTGTGGATTTTAGCCTTTAAAGACTGCACTGAGTAATTTAGCCAGAGCTGTAATGACTACATTAAAAAATTCTTCAGTAAATGATCATATAAAGTTGGCTATGAGATCCTTTTCCTTCTCCAAGAACAGCGAGAAATAGAAAAACTAAAAATAAAATTCTTCCTTGTGAATCATCTGAATTAGAAGTACAGAAAGAGATATTTCCCAAACAAATGTTAGTTGGCAAAATGCTGGAAAATTGTTGTTCCTTTGCTGTGGGGCTCCTGTGGGGCTGTGCTGCAGCTGCTGCCCCAGGGCCATACCCCATGGAAGGCTCTGAAGGGTTTTTTTTTAATCACTTTCAGAGCACAATCCATTTCTTACGGCTCTTACAGACCTGAGGTTGTACCTAGGATTCATAGATCTTGTTTTTCACTTTAGTCAAAATGTAAAACTAGCCTTAAATTAGATTGTTGGGCTCTTGTTTTAGCTGCTGGATGGGCAGGATCTTTGATAGCATTTTAAGTCCCCTGATTTCAATCCAACTTTCTCTCCTCTGTCAGTAACAGCTTTGTAAGTTGTTCTTTGTATATAATCATCTTTATACCTTTCATTTTTCTAATGCACTGCCTGTTGTAAGTCCCTCGTTTGTGCTATCAGTCTCATGGTCATGTTAAGCAATGGGCAAGATATTACTGAAAGGAGAATTAAGTACTTGCTTACCTCTGGAATTATAACCAATCCAAATATTAACCCAAAAAGGACAAGATTTACTCCATACATCCACCGCAGAAATATGAAGTAGGAAGCAACTGAGGAGCCAAAGTGACCTTAAACCATAAGACACTCATGGTTAGGAGTTTAGGAGGGTTTAACTGTCCTCAGCCAGACCTGGACCCCTTTACCCTCAGGTCTCCCCAGCATGTTACCGAAGACCCTCCCAAGAGTCCCCACCGCCGATGGCGACAGCAAAGAGCTGCCCGAGGTGCGAGCTCCTTGCTTGTCACCGATGCCCAGGGCAAGTGGAGACTGAGGACCAGGGAGCTGAGCATTGTGTGGGTGAAGGCGAAGCTGTCTTGCAGAATGTCTCACTGCCACTGCACAGCGACTTCCACTTACTCTCCACTTCTTTTATCTTCATCTCCCAGGGTATGCACTGGGTTTTAAAGTTGTCAAAGTCTCTCTTAAATTTCACCCATTTCTGAAACAAGACAACATCGTGGTGAGCATAGAGGTGCGAAGACGAGGAGGCTGCTTCGTCTGCAGGGCTTTCTAATGTCAGGGCTTGGTAGCATTTCTAGGAGTGGGTGTAAAGTCCAAAGCCAATCTCTGGTCTGGATCTGATCTTTTGGACTATTTCAGAAACTGCCTTCGATCTAAAAGCCTTCTACCCCCAAGTGTTCGCATTCATTACCTGAGTTTTAACCTTCCCTGGCATTCGGAAAGCTGCGGTTGTGCTGTGAGTTTACCATGTTATATAGGGGTGGAAAATTTAGGTCTAGCTCTGGATTGAAAGAATTGATGCAGAACCAACTCTATTTAAAACAAAGTTTAATTTACTAAAATACTGGGCTTGAATCCTTCCTCATAAGACCAATGACTAAACTCCCATTGATTTCATCATCTCAGGCCTGGCTCTGTTTTTCACTTCTCAATATAATCTCCATGACAACATGCAACTTGGCTACCAACTTCAGTCTTAAAACACAGTCATCATTCTCCCTGTTACCTCCTCATTACTGGGGAAGCTGAAATTTTGCAGAGTCCGTGGGGCAACACAAGAGTTTGACATGGCCTCTCTCCCCTTTAGGGGTACCTTGTCTCACAGTTCAAGGTTTTAGAGACTGCAACCAGAAAGCTGTGGTTTTCCTTGCTCCTGCAAACCCTCCCTTGCTTCGGGGAAGGTTGCAATGAGATTCAGGTGCGGGGAAATTTCCCCTTGTTTTTTCTGTAATAGTCATAGATTTGAAGGTGGCTAGTATTTTTCTGAATGCAAGCAGGAAGTTTTATCCTGATATCCTGGTGTCTCTTTTGCCAAATATAGATTAATAACTCTAACAAAAATGTGCTGAATACATAACCAGATATCCAAGCTTTTCCCTGACAATATTGCAGCACTTACCTTTGCCATCATCATCTTGTAAGCGTACAACTTTTTGCCCTTCCCTTTTCCTAGAGCTCCTTCAAACTTCTCTACAAAAGCTTGTGCCTCCCTAATTGGAAAATAAAGAAGCAGGTTATTGAAACAGCAAAGTGGTCTTCAGCTTTTCACCTCTGCCTGCACCGATGGGGAAGCAGCTGTGTTTGTGTGAAGGTGGGGGTCCGGTCTCTCTCCACGCCCCGCACTACATCTGGGGTCTGGCTGCTCTCTGCTGGCGCTGCTGCTGTGCCGCGTAGCGCTCACTCGCACACCCGCCTGGGGCTACCTAACAGGCCCCCAAAGCACTCATGTTCATGCAGAGATGTGTCCCAAATCTTGTCCCACGCTTCTCCCTGGGTGTAGACCAAAAGCCCGCCTGTTCCTCTGGCTCTAGAGCTCTCCCACCCCAGCATGCCTGCTGTAACCTTTCCCTCCTGGTGCATTGATCAAGAAGAAAATAACATTGTATAGTGAAACAAACTCCAAGAGGATGCAGAATTTCCCTCCATTTTCCTCCCTTGATCATAGGCTTGCCAAGCTGGTAAAGAGGGCTTTAAGATAAAGTTGCTGGGGGGAGGGGCACTTCAATCCATCCCACTCCTACCAGTTTGATGCCAGTGCCAGCAATAGATGCCCAGAGCCCGGAGAGGGACCAAAGGCCAGCAGGAGAGCACCTGACGAGCAGCACAAAGGAATTCCAGCCAGGAAGTCAGATACATCGAGGTCCCAGCTTAAATGCCTGAATGCAAATGCACATAGCATGGGGAATAAACAAGAGGAGTTAGAGATGTGCTTACACCTGCAGGGCTGTGATCTTATTGGCACCATGGAGACGTGGTGGGATGGCTCCTATGACTGGAGTGTTGGAATGGAAGGATAAAGGCTCCTTAGGAAGTACAGGCAGGGGAGATGAGGAGGGGGTGTCTCCCTCTATGTCAGTGACCAGCTGGAGTGCATGGAGCTCCGCCTGGGGATGGGTGAGGAGCTGACCAAGATTGTATGGGACAGGATTAAAGGGAGGGCATGACTGGAGTGTGGGAATGGAAGGATAAAGGCTCCTTAGGAAGTACAGGCAGGGGAGATGAGGAGGGGGTGTCTCCCTCTATGTCAGTGACCAGCTGGAGTGCATGGAGCTCCGCCTGGGGATGGGTGAGGAGCTGACCAAGATTGTATGGGACAGGATTAAAGGGAGGGCAGGGACAGGTGACATTATAGTGGGGGTCTGCTACAGGCCACCTGGCCAGGAAGACCAAGCAGATGAGGCCTTCTGGTAGGAGCGGCCTAATGTTCACAAGCCCTGGTCCTCATGGGAGACTTCAACAACTTTGATATCTGTTGGAGGAACAACACAGCTGGGAATAAGCAATCTAAGAGGTTCCTGAAATTAGTTGATGGTAACTTCCTCCTCCAAGTGATAGAGAAGCCAACGAGGAGAGGTGCTCTGCTGGACCCTGTTCTCACCAACAAGGAGGGGCTGGTGGGGAATGTGAAGCTCAAGAGCAGCCTTGGCTGCAGTGACCAGAAAATGGTGGAGTGCAAGATCCTTAGGACAGCAAGGAGGAGTACAACAAGCTCACTACCCTGGACTCCAGGAGAGCAGACTTTGGCCTCTTCAGGGATCTGCTTGGTAGAGTACCATGGGAGAAAGCCCTGGAGGGAAAAGGGGCCCCCAAAAGCTAGTTAATATTGAAGGATCACCTCCTCCAAGCTCAGGAGTGATGCATCCCAACAAAGAGGAAATCAGGCAAAAACACCAGGAGGCCTGCATGGATGAACAAGGAGCTCCTGGACAAACTCAAACACAAAAAGGAAGCTTACAGAGGGTTGCAGCAAGGACAAGTAGCCTGGGAGGAATGCAGAGAAATTGTCCAACAAGCCAGGGATTGGGTTAGGAAAGATAAAGCCCTGATAGAATTAAATTTGGCCAGAGATGTCAAGAAAACATATTCTATAGGTAGGACGATAAGGAGAAAGACTGAGGTACTCAATGGCTTTTTTGCCTCGGTCTTCACCAGCAAGTGCTCTAGTCACACCGCCCAAGTGGCAAAAGGCAAGGACAGGGACTGGGAGAATGAAGAACTGCCCACTGTAGAAGAAGATCAGGTTCGAGACCATCTAAGGAACCTGAAGGTGCGCAAGTCCATCGGACCTGATGAGATGCATTTGTGGGACCTGAGAGAACTGGTGGAAGAAGCTGCTAAGCCACTATCCATCATATCTGAGAAGCTGTAGCAGGCTGGG
>KL269040.1:4738-21152 GCA_000699545.1 Podiceps cristatus | reverse complement strand
TGATGAGATGCATTTGGGGGACCTGAGAGAACTGGTGGAAGAAGTTGCTAAGCCACTATCCATCATATCTGAGAAGCTGTAGCAGTCTGGTGAAGTTCCCACCAACTGGAAAAGGGGAAACAAAACCCCCATTTTTAAAAAGGGAAAAAAGGAATACCTGGGAAACTACAGGCTGGTCAGTCTGACCTGGCAATATCATGGAGCAGATCCTCCTGGAAACTATAATATACTAAACTCAGGGGTTGGACTAGATGACCTCTAGGGGTCCCTTCCAACCCAAAACATTCTGTGCTTCTCTGATACTAAGGCACATGGAAAATAAGGCGGTGATTGGTGACAGCCAACATGGCTTCACTAAGGGCAAACCATGCCTGACAAATTTGGTCTTCTATAATGGGGTTACAGCATTTGTGGATAAGGGAAGAGCAACTGATGTCATCTACCTGGACTTGTGCAAAGCATTTAACACTGTCCTGCACGACATCCTTATCTCTAAATTGGAGAGACATGGATTTGACAGATGGACCACTTGGTGGATAAGGAATTGGCTGGACGGTTGCACTCAAAGAGCTGCGGTTAATGTCTTGATGTCCAAGTGGAGACCAGTGACGAGTGGTGGTTCCTCAAGGGTTGGTATTGGGACTGGTGCTGTTTAACATTTTTGTTGGCAACATGGACAGTGGGATGGTGTGCACCTTCAGCAAGTTTGCTGATGATACCGAGCTGTGTGGTGCGGTCGACATGCTGGAAGGAAGGGATGCCATCCAGAGGGACTTTGACAGACCTGAGAGGTGGGCTTGTGTGAACCTCATGAAGTTCAACAACGCCAAGTGCAAGGTGCTGCATGTGGGTTAGAGCAATCCCAAGCATAGATCCAGGCTGAGCAGAGAATGGATTGAGAGCAGCCCTGAGGAGAAGGACTCGGGGGATTGGTAGATGAGCAGCTCAACATGACCCAGCAATGTATACTTGCAGCCCAGAAAGCCAACCGTGTCCTGGGCTGCATCCAAAGCAGCATGGCCAACAGGTTGAGGGAGGTGATTCTGCCCCTCTACTCCGCATTATTGAGACCCCATCTGGAGTACTGCATCCAGCTTTGGGGCTCTTAACACAAGGACATGGACCTGTTGGAGCAAGTCCAAAGGAGGGCCACAAAGATGATCCGAGAGATGGAGCACCTCTCCTATGAAGACCGTCTGAGAGAGTTGGGCTTGTTCATTCTGGAGAAGAGAAGGCTCTGGGGAGACCTTAGAGCAGCCTTAAGGGGGCCTACAGAAAGCTGGAGAGGGACTTTTGACAAGGGCCTGTAGTGCTAGGACAAGGGGTAACGGCTTTAAACTGCAAGGGGGTAGATTTGGATTAGATCTAAGGAAGAGATTTTTCCCTATGGGGGTGGTGAGGCACTGGCACAGGTTGCCCAGAGAAGCTGCCGATGCCCCTTCCCTGGAAGTGTTCAAGGCCAGGTTGGTTGGGGGTTTGAGCAACCTGATCTAGTGGAAAGGTGTTCCTGCCCACAGCAGGGGGGTTGGAACTAGATGATCTTTATGGTCCCTTCCAACCCTAACCATTCTATGATTCTAAATATCAGAGATGTGCAATTGGCCCAACAGGATAATCTCAGGACCAGAAAAATGAGTGTACACTAGTCAGGGGTAAAATTAAGCTGTAAATTGAAATTAGTTTAATTTAAGGAGTTGAGAGGTCCTTTGAAATCCCAAGCCTGTGGGAAAGTTGGACATCTTCTTTGCAGAAATAGTTGGCTAGTTCAGCCCATAACCTTGGGAAAATCTCCTGCAACTTTATTTGCAAACCTAAAGTGAGATTTCTAAGTCTTGACCATATTGTTTTGCTCCCCTTGTGTTTCACATTCCTCATCTGCAATGGGGCTAATCTTTTCTTGTCTCAGGGTTGAGTTTGTGGACCCAAAATACCTAATGAATCTAAAGCACTCCGAGAACCTTTCTGGAGACCCCTGAACAAGCAATGCAACAATTTTGTTTAAGTTCATTAGCAAGTGGTCATGATTGCCATGGTTCAGGGATAAAATGAAAGGATGGAGGTACGTAATCAAACATGATCCTAGGCAGAATTTTAGCCAGGATCCTAAAGCAAAGGGAAAATATATCAGAAATAATACTGCCTTGCCTTTTTTTTTCTTTTCATGCAGAACTTTGGACTCTAGGGTCATAAGGTATTATTTGTAATGAGCTCAGGCTTGCAGCATGCCTGTGAGATAGAAAAGCTGCTTTAATACAGTTTCCCTGTATAGATCTTTACCCAGATTTTTAGAAATAATTGGCAGTGTACAGGCTCCTGATTATAATGGAAGATGGAGCAGGTCCTGGCCTTCGGGGTATAAAAGAGAGAAGCAGAGACACACGGTGACTGCGAGCCTTCACAGCCCGGTCACCGCAGCTCTGAGCTGCCTTATGGCAAACATGGAACGGGGGCATCACCTCTCCCTGTGGGGCTGTGCATGCCTTGAAATGCTATTTTGAAAGCTCTCCTGGTAGAAAGGGGTGTCAGAGGATTTTTAGCCAATAGAGCTGGGATTTGAATCACTGCCTTGACATGAGAATGGTTTATTATGAGCTGTTCCCTGCTGACTTCTTTTTGATTTCCCTGGTCTGTCCTGCCCCACTGCCCCCCATTGCCCTGCACAAAGGGGTCTCTGCAGCTGCCTGAATTGTTCCCACGTTCAGTGTGGGTTGGGTGGCAATATTATCTTTGCTCCATAAATCTCTGCAAATAATACAGCATTTTTTCCAAGCAGCCCCATCTCCAGAGCGTGAAGTAATATGGCACTTTGCCACTCTGATTTCTGTCTGACAATAGGCATGAATAAGCAAACCAGGGCACAGAGTTTGCTTTAACAAGTAGCCTGACAGTAGTGAGTCATTTGGTTTTAAATACAAGGGTAGAATGACCTGGCCGTGGGTATCAGTTGAACAGATTTGCACTTTGTCTGTTCTTTGGTTACCGAGGCTGAAAATCAAATTTCACATTTTAACTCTGATCATTTAAACCCAGATAGGCTGGCCAGGCTCTGCCAGTCGCTTTTTCTGGGACTGGGGTGTTACAGTAGCAGCAACAAATATGTAATTTCTAGGAAAGGCAAAGTGCATCTGACAGTCAGAAAAGACCCCAGGGGTGTGGGTTCCCAGTGTGATGGGTACCTGAGCACTGAGAGCTTCTTCACCATCCTCCAGGGCTTGTTCCTCATGGTGGAAATCAGTTTTTTCTTTTCCTCCACCTGCTCCATCAGCATCGCAAGCTCTTCCTCTGACAGTGACTCCTCATCAGATGAATTGGAAGAAGCAGAAGTAGTACTGGGAGAGACAAAATAAAGGGCACAAGAAAGAAAAACTCGCAGGAGTTAGAGGGAAGGTCTTGCTTCGGGTGGGAACAGTGCTGTGGGCCCCTGGGGATCCCACTCTGATGTGGGCATAGTACCTCACCGCCCCCCGGCTGAGCACAATGCCAGCGTGGCCCGTCCGCGCTCACGGCAAGGCTGCTTCCAGCCAGCGTAATGAAGAGGCGATTGCACCCTGCCCTACCTCACCCAACATGGTGCTTTGGTCCACGCTTCAGCTATGGAAGCATTGCCTAGGGCTACAGCGGGCTCTGGAGAAATGTTTTCCCCAGCTTCAGAGGGAAATGGAAGATATGGGGAGAAGCAGAGGGTTGGGACAAGCAGGATTTGGAGCTGAAAACATGAGAGATCCATTTTAACCTGAATGTTTCCATAGACCAACTAAAAAAAAAGTGCCCAGATCTGAGTCACTCAGGCTGTCTCATTTGAGAGCTTTTCTACCCCAAACTGTAGGGACCAGGACTCCACTACATGCACGGATCTGATCCTGGCTGAGAAAGGAAAACAACAGAAGACCTTGGAAAGAGGTTGGTTCTGTGGCATTTTGCACTACTGTTTCCCACTGTTGTATCTCTTTCGGGAGAGCAGTAGCTTATTCACATTCTATTGGCTTTGCGGTTCTGACCCATATGCCACCAGCATGTCCATACTGCTGCCAGTCTGACACAAGGCACTGTATTCAGGGATTGTTTAATTACCTGTTTCTCCTGTCTTTCTTCTGTTTGTTCTCCCCCTCCTTTCCCTTCTTGTTTGTTTTCCTTTCTTTGTTTTCTAACTCCTTTTGATCTTTGGTAGGAGCCTTTTTGCCTCTCTCTTTCTGATGGTTTCCTTCTGCTCCTGCCTTTTTTCCATTGCTGTTTTTTCTTTGGTAGTTTTTTCTCCTAGAAGTTCTGTTTTGTTGGCTACAACTGTTTTCCTCTTTGCTCTCATCTTCTTCTTTGTCTTGCTTTTGCTTATTCCTTTCAAGTGTGCTTGCTCTGCTGGTTTCCCTGAGGGGCTGATTCTTAGGTGTCTTGTCCTTTCCTTCATCTTCTGCAAGGTATAAAAAGTGAGTACTTTGGGAAATCTATGCTGGCAAAATAAGGATTCATCAGAAAAGTGCAGGCAGTCAGGATAGCCGATGCAAACCCTAGCAAAGTCAATCAAGCCCAGGTTGGACGGGGCTCTGAGCAACCTGATCTAGGTAGTGGTGTCCCTGCTCACTACAGGGGGGTTGGACTAGATGGGCTCTGGGGGTCCCTTCCAACCCAAAACATTCTATGATTCTATGAAAGTCAGTGAGCAGGTGCCTGTTCACCTTGGTGGGCTTTGCGTTATGCCCCATCCAAGAACCACATTCAACTCTTCCCATTGTGCGATTCCCATTTAAGATAGTACGGCTCATTTTAGCACATCACTGACTTATGCGTGATCATAAGAAAACTGGAAGTTAGTTACAAATGCAAAAGCCCATCCATCAGAGAGCACAGATCTTCCCAACCTGTAAACACACCAAAGGAATGGGAACAGAAACTGCAGTTGTTTCTACAGTATGTAGTTTGCTTTTTGGTGCAATGCCCTTGAAAAATGTTTACTTTTCAAGGCTGGGGATTGAGGTCTTCTATTTATAAAGACAAAAGGTACAGCTTAGCAGCACCTGGTTTTGTTTCTGAGTTTTCTTTTATACAGGAAGGTCTATATCCAGAAGAAAAAATCCCCGATAGTCTCTGATGCATGTTTCATTCTTATTGGCATTGCAAGCTAAAAATCTCTTTTGTCCAGAAGTCAGAATGCTTCCAGTTTGAAGGACTGAAACGGAGCATGATTTAATTGCAGAATATTATGGAAAGGGGAAAAAAAAATCAAAAAACCCCAAGCCTCTCCATTGCTTTTACTAACAAGTACATTAAAATCAATAGTAAGTTTTCCAGAGTCTTTTGGCTTCTAATTTTCAGAAATTCCTGGCTGATGAAAATAAAGTGTTCAAACAAACAAACAAGAAATTTTGTGGTTTTGGCATTGATTTTTTTTTTTCTCCCATGGTTGGAGAAATTGTAATGGAAGAAGGAAATTGTGCTGGAATGGGATCCAGAGTGAAAGATGAGCAGCCTAAAAGGTGAGGAAAATAGAAGCAAAAAGAATTTGAGTATTTGCATTTTTGTTTTGGTGAATAGTTAGAAAGTAATAACAAGCAAATAGTTTTTGCTTGCTAGTGGTAAAAAATCAGTAGGTGGTCATTGTCACCCTTGTTACTGGGAATTAGAAGGAGCTTTCAACTCATTTCTCAGGAGCCATTAGGTAGGTTTCAGTTACTGTGTAATGGTCCATCTCAGCTAATTTCAGTTAGTGATCTAGGTCAAAGGGCCACCTACCCTCTTTGGGAAAATGGGTACCAAAACTACCAGTTTTCATTTGCAGCCCATCAAGGTTTAATGTGGAGCATTCATTTGTTATTTTTATCTTACTGCCTTGCTTGCCTCTATGGAAGAGGTGGATATGATTTAAAAAAAAAAATCCCAGTCATTTGCTAATTACTTTCTCATATTTTATGGATCGTACACACAGAGTTGTGAACCATTTTTGCAGTAGTGTCTACATTCATATGACCTATCCAGTGCTATTATGATCTTAGGTATCTCTATCTATTGTTATAATCCTACCACTTTGTTATTTCTCTTTATTTACTGTACATACAGGGTTAAAGCTCTTCTTAATCCTGTCACTGGCTCTTCCTGGTTTTCCTCACAACCATCAGTCTGCCTCCAATACATTTTCATTCTTATCTTCTCGTGGCCACGATTAATCAAGATACCTGTGTGTTATGGTCTAAGCAGGCATTACAGGGAGGGCAAGCAGGACCTTGGTGTGGTGCAAAGCAGTCCCTGCCCTGCATAGGGTCGTGCTTTACTGCAATGCCTGGTTTACTGGGGATGACTGCCAAGCAACATGGGCTCTGACAGCCTCCTAATCTAGAAGCATCGATGAAAGCGGACAGATTGCTTAAGAATGGTGGTTTACATATCGCTATTATAAGTCAAACCTCAAGGGAAAAACCTGCTTGTTTACAAGTAGCTCATGAAAAGGTTTCTGTTGTAGAGCAAGTCACAAGCCAGAGAGAAAAAGAAGAGGTATCACCGCTTGTATTTCAAACCAGATGACATTATTTAATCTCTACATTACCTTCACTGTCTGTGTCACTTTCGACTTGTCCATCAATCTCTATTCCGGCTGCAAGACAAAGAACAAAGAGTAATTGCATTTGTTGCTGGGATTTACACATGCAATGCTTTACGCAGCTAGCCCTTAAGTGCCAGCTGAGCTTGGCAGAATGTCCCTTATTGATTATACATTATATTATTTTCTTACAGTAATGCTCTTAATATTTAGTTTCGTTTGGCAGATTGACAAAAGTTCCCCGCGCAAGCAAACTGAAATTGCATGATCTTTGAGAGATGCAAAATGGTGTGCTTGGAAAGTCCCAAGACATTTTGTCGAGCACTTGGCAGCATCCAAACTGAAGTGATCTCTTAGTGATACCAACCATCCTCCATGATGACCTGTAAAGCACATTTCTTTTTCTTCCCCATGACAGCCTCCTGTCTTTTGCACAGACACCGTAGCTGCTATGCTGCGCATGCACACCTCAATCATATACGGGTTACTCTCTCTTCCAGTGCCCATGTGCTTCTCTCCTCAGCATTGCAAACAGATGGGCACGTCCAGCTGTTGGTGACCTCCTGCTTGCGAGCCATGTGGGCAGGGGAGGGC
This sequence comes from Podiceps cristatus, assembly GCA_000699545.1. Taxonomy (NCBI): domain Eukaryota; kingdom Metazoa; phylum Chordata; class Aves; order Podicipediformes; family Podicipedidae; genus Podiceps; species Podiceps cristatus. Next base: position 14,032 of record KL269040.1, on the reverse strand, counting down.
AGGGAGGGGTGGGAGAGGCAGGAAAGACCTGGGCTCTGCTTCAGCCCACCCAAACGCTTTCCCTTCTGCTCCCTTCTTCCTGTGAAAAAAGCATCTGTCGGCATTACGTTGCATTTCATTATTTAAACATGAAGGAAAGCCCTTTGGTGGATACTTGGTGGTATCGTATGAAACACAGACACAAGTCACGTCTGGTTCTGACATAATCATGTGGCTGGAAGCTTTGAAAGGATCAATTTTCTTAATGCCATATTCTTTACTGACCTGTGTCAATCTGTGTAACCCTGTTAGTCATTCTCCTGCACCTTATTAAACCTCTCAGTTGGTGCCTCTTGGGGCATGGCTGTGGGGCACCTTTTGTCCTCCATGTGTGTCCTTTGTAGGGGACTCATGAGCTAATAGATGCAGCAAGGAGTCAGGAGTCAGGACACCGGGATCTCTCTTTCCTTTGCACCTCTATTCTGTGTGACCTTTGCATACTCATTGCACTTGCTCGTAAAATAGGATAGATTTTCCTTCTAGGTGCTCTGTGGCTTAATTAATTAATGTGAGACCCTCATTCGGAAGGTCCTTTCGTACCTTGAAGTATTGTATTGCACGCTGCAGCTTGCAGTGTTTCAGTGGGCCAGGAATAGGTTTGTCTGAGCAATCTCCCGTGTAAAACCTGCAGCATCTACCCCATCTGTAGCTTCCTCGGAGATCTGGGTTTCTCCTGCAGGCACATGGATTGCGCAGGAACAGTCTCCAAGAGGAGACTTACCCTCTCGCCGTCTCTGAAATCTGCTGCAGACCCCTGGCTCACGCAGGCATCCCTTGGGGGACCTGGTGTGGTGACAGTATGCAGACATTTTCCCAAGTGTTGGCAGGGAGAGTGTTAATTCCCCTCTTCCCTCCTAAAAGTTGTGCAGATCAACTTGAGGCTGCTGCCACCAGCGACTCTTGCAGATGACTCCAGCTCTGGGTCAGGTGCAGCACCCGAGGAGGTGCCAGCCTGAGCAGGAGACTCTGCTGCTTTTTGCTTGCTGAATTTTGATCCAAAGGCACCTTTCACGGATTTTAAGTCCAATCCCATGGATTCTTTGATCTGCCTTTGACTTTAGCTCAGCTCACCTGAGCTAAATACTTAATGTATAGTATATGCCCATACATTATTAACAACTAACCCTACAATTTCATTACACAGGGCATTTTCACTGTGTGTTCCCCACACCAGTGGGCCTGACTGGGTCTGAAGACAGCGGTAGTGGTTTTTGAAGGTCTTCCCAGTGAACACGTTTCACCCATAATCCTGTGTGTGATGTGGTAGGTTGAAAAGTTGTTCCAAATGTGATCACAAGGTCATTGAATTGATACTGCTCCAGGCAAAATGGAGAAATTCGCCATTGCTGGAGGTTACAGGAACAGATTTTATGCAGGCTACTTCAGTTGCCTCAAGCCTCAGCCCTAAGCATCTCTTTTTCCAAACAGAGGATCTAGGGACTCAATTTTCCGTGTTAAATGAAAAACAGGCTTCTGGAGAATCAGGTGGTAAGAGGCAAAAAGGGTGTGAATGTCCATTACACCCCTGCAATACCATGCTTGGCACTGGTACTGCTTCTGCCTCATGGCACCCTTCTTCACCAAGTCATGCTCGGATGCTTTTTGTATGCTCAGGGTACGCTCAAGTGAGTGTCTTATTGACAGAGGTGAATGTCCTGGTTTCTACCCTGCCACATGGTCACTCATCATCTGCACTGGATCTGGGGCACCCACAGGTCTGAATAAAAACACCCGTCCTTTGATTTGATAATCTGTTCATGGTGGTGGTGGCAAGCGGTGATGTTTTCATGGCAGTCACGGGGGGGCCCTGGGCACCCCTTTGGCACATGGGGAGTGCAATCACCCTGCACCATATGAGGGGCTGATAGCTGAAGGGTCCCAGCATAAGGGACGGAGCACGAATGGTAGCTGTTTTGTATAGTGTTCATGAGGCAACACACACGGTATGGCTGTTTAGTGGCTGAACGTGTCTGCAGTAAGCTCTGTATGGACATTGCTTCCCCTCCTGTACCTACACCTTCAAACGCAGTAAGATTGACCATGACAGAACTGCATTCTTACAGGCTGGGTGGCAACATTTTGCCCTTGCATAGGTAGGGATCATTATCTTTCACACTTCCAACTTCACTGGACTCCATACCATGGAGGGGAGAGAGGTGCATAATGGCTGACAATTATTTCCTAATAAAGAGGGTTATTAAAGTGGCTGCCCAAGGGCTCACCCTTAAGAAGAAATCCCTATATTACTTTCAGATGGCCTATGGTACAACAGACCCCTTTGCATATGGTCTGCTGCTCGCTTTGTCTTAGAGCCTTAAGAAAAATAAATAAGCCACTCCAGCTGATGCTGTCCTTCTCCTCCAGAAGCAGCGGTCCACCTGCGGCTGAGGTGCAGCCACACAAGCATGATGGGCCTTGGGGTCTTTGTCCCTCGTGGCACATATCCTCGGGGGGAGAGGCAGAGCCACCGTCACTTTTGAGGCGGACCAGGCAGTGCCAGAGGGTGTGATGGAGAAGACAGCCCGGGCAGGCGAGCCCTGAGAGCCTCCAGCAGCAAGGTTCAGTGCAACAAAGTGGTGTCCTGCAAGCTGAGACCAAGAAAAAGTGCAGCATGGTTAGGCCAAACCACAGACTTGCCAGCCTTGTTTGCCTTGGTTTCTGGTACGTGCTTAGAGATCCGTAATTTCCCCCCAGAATCAGGCTGGTGGGGATCTCGCTGTACCTCTGTGCTGCTTTTGCCTGTGTGATACTGCGCTTGCAGTTTATGGACACAGAAGAGTATTGGTCAAAAAAGTTTAAAGAAAAAAGGATGTTTGTACACAACATTGAATTATTCAAGACTTAAGGTGGGATATTCTACAAAATGCTGTATTTGAAATAAGAAAAATGTACTTCATTTCATGTCCTTTTGACACCCATCTTTCTTTGACGGTAAAAGGTGCTTCATTAAGGGAAACATATATACAAAAACATTGCAACAAGCCCCAGGCATGGCAGGCCTGCAAGAGCAACAAGACATCTCGCGTGGTGTGAGAGAGGTGGCACACGAGGACTTTCCTTGCCTGTGTGTGTGCGTGGAACAGATGACAGACCCCGAAATATCTCTGTGCAGGGCTGCCCTGAGCTTGCAGAGCTGGACAATGGGGAAATGCTGCCATTCTTCAGCACCAAGCACGCTGCCGCCCCCAGCTTACGAGCCTGGTTTTCCTAAAGGGATAAAGTGTCTTGCAGGGTTTATGATTTCTTAGGATTATGGATTGGAGGGGATTAATGGATTAGTCTTTTACCTCTGAGATATTCCACACAAGGTATGAATAAGTAATGCACAACCATGAATTTAGCTATTACTTATGTAAATGTCAGACTTTGTACGCAGAGTGTGAGCAATTTATGGAGTTGCAGCACTAATTTTTTTGACTTATACTATTTAGTTTGTTTCTCCTCATGTTGGAGACTAACACTATATAATTTGACAGTTTTTAACATACGAGGACATCGGATGTCTCACACACCTCCAAGTGTTAAATAAAAAGCAGTTGTGTTATGGAGAGAGGGTAACTGAATCCTGGAAGCACATACAACATGCTTCTAAATGCTTAATGAGGTAGTGTTTCTCCCTTTCTTGCTTTCTGATTAACATAGAGCTTTAGCTAATTAATCCATGGATTACATTTATTCAATATTCATCTCATCTATAAGTAATCTTTACTTGAGAAGGTTTTTCAGTAATAACAGTAATACCTGACCTCTGTGTGGATATTGTGATGAGGGCCTAAAACTTGCAAATTGGCAGAGCCAACTTTAATGATGAGACAGACAATTAAGAGTTAGAGATCACTTCCCAACACTGACTCAGTTCTGTTGGACTGACTGCTATAGAAAATAGATTTTCTTTTTTCTTTTTTTGAAAACAACATAATCTTGTTTTCCAGGGCCTCTCAGGCATGCTTCATAAAACTGGATTCAGCTCAGCTGTGATCCAGCCTGACTTTTGACCAAAATCTGGGTTTAACTTTGCAATAAAAAATTTCTTACTAAGCCATGGAAATCCAGCGTGGGTTACATGTTAACCTGAGTTTATATTTTTGCGGAAGTCATCCTCGCCCTCAGGTAATCTCTGCAATGCTGTAGTGTTTCTCTGTACTTTGGCACCAGGGTCTGGAGAGACCTCTGACAGAGCACCGTGGAAGTGATCAGAAGGTAGGGACTCATCCACAGTCTTCACTGCAAACACATGGGAAGACAGTCTCATTAGTTTACCATAATCTGGAAAAGAAATTTCTCAGCTTTTTGCAGTCTCTGAAAATAACCCTCTGGTTCCCGTGCAGAACGGTGGGTCTGGATTGTGGCTGGAGGCAGTAAAACAGTGCCAAATACACATCCTATGCCGCTCGTGTAGTGTGGGCAATAGTTACTCATAAGGACGATGCAGTCCCATTGGAAGAAACTGCGTGAGACTAATCTTGTGGTGTTTGGGATGCTCAACTCAGTGCCTTGCCAGTTCATGCTTTGCCCCTGGAAATAACCTTTATCTGAATAATCCTCCCAACATAAGGTGGGCAGCAGGAGGTCCTCAGAGGCAGAGCTACTGCTTTTATATTCCTTCCCTGTTGTTATTTCACAGTGTTCTCTCTTTGGCTTTCACTCACTTCGTGCCTCAAGGCACAGCTGGGAGTTCCCGGGAAGGAGCGCAATGAGGTCTGTACATGCTGTTAGTCTGTGTTTTAGCTGAAGAACAATTACTGCCTGAGGGCTGCTAATTCAGGTGGCCTGTCAGGAAGAATTAAACCAAAACAGGGGGAAGATGTGCACCAGCGGGTCCTGGAGGTGTGCCAGCTCAGAGAGATATCTCTGAACGTCAGATCAACCACAGGACGCAGCCCCTCAGTCTTCCACCACTTCTTATCATGTAGAAGCTGGTAATAAATTTTGGGGGGGTTGGTTTTGTTTTATAAAGGTTCTTCTATTGCTCAGCTGTGTGAGAATAAAACGACCTTGTGGGAAACACTGCAGTTATTAAGACCCCATCCGAGGGCAAAACACGAGCCTGTGTCCGCCAGCTCCTTGCCACCTTCACCAACTCCCCGTCTCAGGCTAAGCACATGCTTGGAGTCATCCTGGACGCACCTGGGCCTGTCAGTGCTCTCCAAACACAGCATATAGGTGTTTGGCCATGCTGCTGCACAGATGGTGTGCGTCGCTCCTGTATCATCCCTCCTCATCGCTGGCCTTGTCTGGGACAGGCTTTGAGGGCAGGAGGCTCTCATTCCTCCGAAAAATGGTGTGCGTCCCAGTCCTGTGGTCCTGGCACTGGGTGAGTAACTAAGTGGCATTGGAAAAAACATTTTGATTTCTAACCAGAGACAGAAACACCTATCCGTCTCCCACACTCCTTTTAGGAAATGGAGGCTACACGACATTTTTTCCAACCCACTGTTCCCTTTCTGAGGAGTTAATGATGTCCAGAAATGAAGGTCATTGTGAAGTTTCCAAGGACTAGAAGAGAAAGCAGAGGAATTACTAAAATAACAGAAACTTCTTTACTGAAGTCCTAAAGCATGAAACTAGTCAGCACATTCATGCAGGACTTAAGTGGAGAATGATTTTGTCATCAAGTATTTCTATGAAGAAACCTCTGGTTTAGAGAATATATGTGGAAAACCAAGAAGAGGGCAGGTTTTTTCCCCCAAATTCTGGAGTAGAAGGTTTCTTGGGGAGGAACATTTTTGCTGGGCTCCCTTCCTACCATACACACTTGCTTAGCCCTGTTCTGGAGGATAAATTCCAGCATGACCCCCTCAGCTTTGTAGGAGGTTCCCAAAAGGCCAGTAATGAAGGGCACGGTATGAGAAGATCAGGAGAAGAACATCCTTCACTGGAGTTGAGCCTTTTTTGCTGCCTCCTGTCCAGCCCCTCCGGACATAGAGAGGATGCTGCTGCTGGAGTTTCCCCTCTTTTGTTCTGGATCTGAGAGGATTTATGTGGCAAAAATTTATTTCACTTTTGTCTAGAATCTCTTTGCCTGAAAAACAAGATTTTTAAAAGTTTTTCTTTTTCTTTTCTTTTCTTTTTTTTCTTTCTTTTTTTTTTTTTTTAATAGACAGGAGGAAAGCCACCTGATGATCCAATTATAGCGGGAGGATCTTGCATGCTTTTAACCTCTTCCTAAAATGTGCAAAGCTCTCCGAGTAGCTCTGCCTGCATCTGTGCAAGCCAAACCTTCCGCTGCTACAAGCTCTTAAAGCTTTAGTGACTTCCACAAGGCTCTGACAAGTTATACCAACCACACATGGATTTGTGCCAAATAACCCTAAACCTTGCTAGATCACGGGCTCAGTGATGCACAGGACTTTGAGGGGTGTCCCCATAAAACACTTGCAGAGTCAGAAGATTCCTGTGAAGGTCCCTGTCTGTGTCAGAAGAGAAGAGGTGAGAGGGTGACTGGAAGTCAGAACTAGGATCTCTGTTTAAAATTACCTCAAGGCCCTATACACAGTTGATTTATATTGGAAAAAAACAAAACCAACATGCTCTTGTGCCATTGTTAGAAATGTAAATTCATATTAATGAAATGCTTTGAATTATTTTTTCTTAGGTTTTCCAGGTAAGTTTTTTAAAAGAATAAAATGCAGCATAAAACCAGCATCATGGTAGTGCACAAAACTCACATAGCATGAGAGCGAGCCAAGACAGAACAGAAGCAATTTGTTTGCAGAAGAGAAATACAATGATTTGGCATCTTAAGGGGTTCTTTTAGTACATTCATGTCGTGCCACCGTAACCTGCTTGGCCTGCGTGTCAGTTACTCCCTGAGTGATGAACAGACACTACTCACAAGAGTTGAACCCCTCTTCTGCTCCTAAGAAGGCAGCATCGCTAGTGTGTGATGTGCTCCTAGCCTACTCCGAGCTAGCTGAGATCTGGCCCAGGTCAGGAGCGGTATACGGTCAACACGTCTTTTAGCCCGTGGACGGTTTCTCCACAGGCAGGGAGAGACACGGTGAGGTGGCAGGGGAAGGGGGAGCGTTTCAGGGGGATAGCGTCCTTCATGTGCAAGATGGGCTTGAGAAACAGGAGAGGAAGAGAAGCAGATGGCTACCAGGCTGTCATGGCAGGGACTGGAGGGGTGGGTGATGCTCCATGCAGCGGAGGCGAGCGAGCCCAGTTGCGGTGCAATGGGACCTCCCTCTTGTGGCAGCCACTTTGCATAGCAAATTGCTCCTTTTCAGCAGATTTACCATCTCTTCTGGCAGAGGCAGCACACTTGATAGAGGAATGAGGGTTTGCCCTCTGTGAAACTGGTATTTAATTTTTTTCCCTTCATACCGTGTCTGTTTCTCTCTCATTGCTGAGTCAGCAGAGGTTTCATGAGCATCTGATTCAGAAAGAAATCCAGCGTGGCAGACCAGACGTGGTACTGAATTAAAATACTACATTTAAAAGAGTCCTTTTTAAGCTTGCCATAACCCCCAGGGGTGTTTCTGGAGAGCAGCCTCTGCATTTGTAAAGCACGACTGCATTTCACACCCCCGTGATTCCAGTGATTCCATACCTGTTTTATTAAGAGAAGATGCTCTCTGTGCTCACCCCTGCTTCCACAGGTCTCATGGGGCTGGAGCTATAACCAGGGCTGAAAGATTACTGTCTCTTTAAGGTGACTGCTAAACTGAAAAACTGAATGGAAAAAAGACCGCTTTGGTTAAACACAATCTGCATTTTAAACCCAAGGATTTTCTTATTGAAACTTTAAAAAAAACCCCCAAACAAACAGAACACCTTTTTTTTTTTTTTTAATATTAAATATTATTCAATTAAAATGGTGTCCCATTGAGAAGTGAAGGGCCAAACTGGCAGAAGGGAGGATGAAGGGGAGGCGCGTCCCTCCCGTTGGGTGATGCCTTCCTCTTCACACAGCTGCCTGGGTCAGCTACTCGTTTCTTTTACAAGAGCCAAGTACGATTTTGCCTTCCGCCTGAAGCTTATCAAGGCTCTAATTCTCACATGCACCACTGCAGGACACTCTGCAGGGAGGTCTGTGTCAGTAGCTTCTCTTCAAGCCAGGTGACTTTCCGTAGGAGGTGGGAGTGCTTTTGGGAAAACTGGGGAAAATTCTGGTTGAGAACAGCAATGGAAAAGTTTTCCAAAAGTGTCATGGGAAAGGACTAATCAGAGCAGATTTATGGTTTCTGTGATTGCATCTGGATTCAAACTTTTCAGGTTTTCTGCCTCTAGAAGATATCATGGTGCAGCCCCTGCGCTCCAAAGCCTTCCCCTCCTCTGCTTCTCTGGGTGCTAAGATGGCGATTGCTGGATGGGAGAGAGGTGCCCAGGGGAGATGGATGCTAAACGTTTCCTAGCATGCTAATCCGCCAATGGCCAAAGGATTTCTCGTGTCAGCCTCATCTGTATCAAAACCTGAAATCTTTATCTTCTGCTCTCTTAGGTAGAATTGGAGCTACAGCCTCAAAAAGCAGAACAGAAGTGAAGAAAGCAAGAGAGGGTTTTGTGGGCTTAAACATTCTTCATATCCTCAATTATATACATACTGACATGCCAGGCCTTTTGTAATATCAGTTTCATATTCTGTAAATCCTTAATAGAAGCCTGTCTGTATTCTGTCTCTTTCTAAGGACTATTACGAAACATCTTGCTATTGAAGGATGTGTTTTCTTTCTTTTTTTCTTTTTGTAATTTGTGTTTCCTTGTGTTTAACAAAATAGAGGTGGGGTTGGAATTCCCACTTGGTAACAAAAGCAGATTGGAAAAATCTCTTAGGAGTATTAGCCTGAGGAATTTTACAATCACTTATCACAAATATCTTTAGGAAAAGCCCCAAACTACTGGGAGAGGGGCTGGAAGGAAATAAATTCATTATTTCCCAGCAGGGCGAGACAAGGTATTCATCACAGCTGAGCTTGGCAAGTCAGGCAATCTGTGCAGGAGGGCTGAGATGGCGATCTGAGGTCAGTAATTCAACATAATAATAGAAAAGTATTTAGATATGTGTGTAGGGATTTATTTTCAAGCAGCTATGTAATTCAGCTGCCTTCAGCCATGCCATATAAATGCTTTATGTTAGGCATAGTTTCAGAAACTTGGTGAGTCTGGGTCTCTTGTTGAACCCAAGGCAAGAAAAGATACCTTGTTAATTTTTGGTGTAATTCTACTGATCCTAGAAAGATCTGTTTTGGAGGTACCCTGAGCCCCTTGTTGGTCTGAGGAAAAAATTCTGGGCTGTGTCTCTAAATTATTTTA
>KL269039.1:17970-44606 GCA_000699545.1 Podiceps cristatus | reverse complement strand
CCTGCTGCGTTTTTTTGATGCTCCTCACTTAGAATAGGAAAAAAAACCTGAAAGTGGTGTCAAATGCTAGGAATGCCAATGGGAATTGTGAACTCTTGCAAACTTGCAGGTTGTTTGAATTTGCCCTTAGTATTTTATAGATAGTGGAATTTCGCAGGTAAGCTCTAAAAGCTATAAAAAGCCAAGTGAAATTATGTGCCAAATCATTCTTGCACTTGAGGAAGTGGTTTCCAAATGTCATCAGAGGTGCATCCCTATGATTCAGACTCAGGGCCAGATGCTGGCCATAGTCAGGCTGGAAAATGATTTGAAAACGCGCAGACAAGGGCTTGAACCTCCCCAGTGTTTGTTGCCTGAGTCGAAACAAAATCAAATAGGGATCAATAAGCACTCGGGGCTGCAGAGGAATGGGAGTTCAGGTGGTGGTACCATGGGCTAACCCAGGTCTGTCGTGCCTGATGTGCATGTGGACATGGCAATCTGTTGCTTGAACCAGCGCTTCCCGTTCCTTCTTGTTCTGCAGTGAGATGCCCACGAGGATTTGTGTCGATCCGAGAAAGCTGGTTTTGTGTGTAAGTTGTCTCATACAGAGCACAGTGTGCACCATGTATTACAGAATAGATTTGTCTGTAAACGATGCTGACCTTTACCATAGCGCGGTCTGCTTGAAAAGAATGCCCTGAGGAGACATATTCCACCGAGTAGATGCTGTGATTTCTGTAATTTGCATGTGGTATTTCTGATTTAGGAAAGGCTAAGCCATTTCAGTGCTGTTACTCCCCACCAGATACCTTAACACCTTCCTGTCCAGGCTCTGGCTGGTAACACTGCTCTAAGACAAATTATTTTGGTACGGGTGGATGTGTGGAGTGTAGCTGTCCCACAAAGAACACCAGCTTTTTGCTGTTTCCTTTGGTTGGAGTTAATGGGGTTCTTCACACAACTTACTTGTCTGCGATGAGCAGAAAGGCCACATGCAAGCTGTCATTGATGTGACGTGCATTGTGGTATGGATCGTATTATAAACCCAATTATATGTGCATCTCTTAGCCCCAAAGGAATATCTTTAACCATCACAGTTCATAGCTGTCTCTCATCATCATATTTTGGCACTGTGTTTGCCACACTGAAAGGAATGAAGTAGAAAAAAATTGTTCTCTGCTCGAGAGAGGTGGAAGCATTTTCTTAAGGACTGTGGGAAAAATGTTCATGAACAAACAGGTCTTTCAGCAGATTTGATGGTGCAGGGACATGAGTATTAGTAGAAAATATCATTTGAATTGTGGTGGTGCTTGAGGGCCATTATTGGACTAAAATCCTTTAATAGTAATTTCTGTAAAAATAACAACTTTGCCAGGACAAATACTGTGTCCCCTCCTGCTCTCCTTCAGGAAGCTCTTCCAGAGCATTGAGTCAGCCATTGAGGTACCTTTCCTTCTGTCCCCTTGTTGTGTCTGACAGCCATTGCTGAAATAACTGGGTCTGGTAGAAAGGTGGGTGCTCCTTGGGATAGCATAAGCTTAATTTAGTGTAAGAGTTATTTAGATTAGTACCAAAATCTTCTTGGATGCCCTACAGAACAGGGGACCAGCACAGGCTGAAATGTTGTGGTATGATGCAGCACACGGGTGTTTGATTGACCCACGGTGAGAATGAAACTAGGCAGCAAACCCAGTTTCTTTGTGAACTCTTTGGTCAGAGACAGGCAAGGCACGTATGCTCACTGGGTCTCAAGGTGGTGATCGAGTCTTTTTGGTTTTTTTCTGAGAATTGGAAATGGTCCCACCTCACTCAAGACGTCATTGCAGTAGGATGCCTGCCCTCAAATGGTTAAGTGCTGATGCTTGTCTGAGATATTTCCCTCTTCTGGGGAATGTGTTAAGTACTAAATGATGCATGAATCCTGTTGGAGGGAAGTGTTACATTCCCTATGAAACTGTACACAGTCTATTTATTTTTCACTGATGATTTTATTCTGGTAGCCAGGTGTGGTTCCAGGCTAACTTGATGTGCTAAGTAGGCCCCAAAGCAAAGCAGTCATTTGCATTCCTCTAAACAAACACATCCTCTAATTACTGTTTTAAAGGTGATCTCACATAGGAGGAAGCAATAGCAAATAATTGTATAGGGTGGGACACGTCAAATTGGCACTGGAGTGAAAAAAAAAAAAAAGTCTTGAAGTTGTAATGACTTGTCTTTATACTTGGCATGCTGCTTTGCTTGCCCCAAACTTAGTAAGATCTTGGGTGTGATATTTCCTAGGAAAGATTATTATCTTAGGGACCAGTGTCTGTCCAAATTGCAGAAAAGGTCTATTTCTCATCAGTTTGTCTCTGCTTTATGTTTTTTGCTTTTATTTGCTTTTTCCCATGCCTGTTTTAGCAGGTGGGTACTTCTAATGTCAGCTGGGGGCTGAACAGTGCTTTCCTGTGGTATAACCAGAAGATGCTGTAGCCTAAGTTAGAAGAGCCCATCTCTGCAGGAAGACTTTAGTAATAGAGTCTTAACAACCACCCATGGGGTACAGAGGGGAATCCAGAACAGACAGTCATCAAAGAGTTGTGTCTTGAGGAATCAAGACAAGCCAAAATCTCTTAGTAATTAAGATTGCAGTCAACTTTCATGATGAAGCCCAACTTTTGATCCTCTCTTCTCCCCCTGGTCACAGCTTACGAAATTTAATTTGCCTTGAAGATGACATATTTATTTTGAAATAGGCTGCTTTGATTTCTGCAGAATGAAAAGGAAATTAATCCAATTCATTTTTAGTGACAGACCACTACACAAGTTGGCATTTGTTGAACACTTCTCTGTGTTCTTCTGAAGTCACCATCCCTTACTTTTACCATGCCACCAGCAGCGATTTTGGGTGAGTTATGGGCCCTGGGCAATGTCATTCTCTGCTCTCCTCCATGCGAGATAATGATAGCAGCTTCAATCTGAGCGACCATCCAGCCAGTTCCTTATCCAGTGGGTGGTCCATCTGTCAAATCCATGTCCCCCCAGTTTAGAGAGCAGAACATCGTGTGGGACAGTGTCCCACACTCCAGTGTTGGGAAAATCTTTTCAGTAACAACGGTGATAGGACAAGGGGTGATGGTTTTAAACTGAAACAGGGTAGGTTTAGATTGGATATAAGGAGAAAATTCTTTACAATGAGGGTGGTGAAGCACTGGAACGGGTTGCCCAGAGAGGTGGTGGAGGCCCCATCCCTGGAAACTTTCAAGGCCAGGTTGGACGGGGCTGTGAGCAACCTGATCTGGGTAATGGTGTCCCTGCTCACTGCAGGGGGGTTGGACTAGATGGGCTCTGGGGGTCCCTTCCAACCCAAAACATTCTATGATTCTATGAGTGTCGAATACCTTGCACAAGTCCAAGTATATGATGTCAGTTGGCTGCCCTCTGTCCCCCAACGCTGTAACCCCATCATAGAAGGCTACCAAGTTCATCAGGCATGATTTGCCCTTGGTGAAGCCATGTTGGCTGTCCCCAGTCACCTCCTTGTTATCCATGTGCCTTAGCATGGTTTCGAGGAGGATCTGCTCCATCATCTTGCCAGGCACAAACTGGCCTGTAGTTCCCTGGGTTCTCCTTTACTCCCTTTTTAAAAATGGGGGTGACATTGCCCCTTCTCCAGTCAGTGGGAACCCCATCAGACTGCCACAACCTCTCAAACATGATGGAGAGTGGTTTGGCAGCTTTGTCTGCCAGTTCCCTCAGGACCCGCAGGTACACCTCATCAGGACCCATGTACTTGTGCACCTTCAGGTTCCTTAGGTACTCTTGAACCTGGTCTTCTCCTACAGTGGGCGGTTCTTGGTTCTTCCAGTCCCTGTCTCGGGGACCCCCAACTTGGGCGGTGTGGCTAGTGCACTTGCTGTTGAAGACTGAGGCAAAAAAGTGGTTAAGCACCTTGGCTTTCTCTGCATCCTGGGAAACCGGGTCTCCTGCTTCCATGATTCTATGATGACTGCATAATTACTCTATATTAAATGTCTAAGAATTCTGCAAATATTCTTTATGCTTTCACTTTAAATAATTCCAAATGTATTTCTTTTATCAAAAACCAGTTACATTATTAAATTAAATTGCGTTCTGGTTATCTAGGTTGAGGTTGTTTCTCTTTTATTTGTATGAACCTTTTCTGTTATTTCTGTTATGCATTTTGTGTATTATAAAACCCTCTTCCTCACACTCCGAGAGGAAAGCAATGTGCCTGGAAAAAACAACCTGTTTGAAAACATCCCGACATTCAAGACCTCTGCAGTCTGTATTAGTAAGAGACAGAGAATAAAGATTTCATCAAAAGTCCCTATCATCTGATTGTTGTTCCACATTTCAACAAAACACATGTAATATTACCGCTGACAGCAGCCACAACATGTCATGGCAATGTGTCTGGGAATTGGGCACATTTATGAACACTTGAGATACCAACCCAGATAGATACTCAGCAAAGGGCACAGGAGTACAAAAGAACAGAGAAGGGGAAAAAAAGACTTTTTTAGCTGAGTGCCCTGGATCAGTACAGTTCAACACCAGAAACCTGTTTAAATTTCAGAAAATGAACACTTGTTTAAACAATTTCCTTCCATTAGAATTCAGTCAGGGCTTCTTAATTCAGACTCTTCTGAGACAGTTATTTATTCTTCATCCAAAAATATTTTGTTTCATCAGGGTGAACTGTAGCATGCTTCAGCTAGCAGTAACTTGAGTTTACACAGTAAAACTTTGCAGCCTCTGTAATGGCAATAAACAGTGACTTTAACAAATGCACGTTCCCTTTTCTAAGTGCGATTGCTTGTGATACAGCAAGAATTATATGCAGACTGAGGGCCGTAGCTGTTGTTTGTACGAATATCATGCACAGCTGAGTTTACATATTTGATACAATCGTGTCTGACTCCAAGGAGATAAATGAAATTAAGTTCTTAGAAGGGAAGTAATTAGACCATGGCACAATGGCAAAGATAAGATTCTGTGGGAGAAAATGTCCTTGAATAAACAGGGAGCGGAGGGAGCTCTTGGAGAAATACAGATTTCCTTAGTTCTCAATAGATTTGCTAAACTTCTAAGATTTGCTAGACTTCTCAACACTAGAATGAGAACCAAAGGGGCTGCTACAGATTTGATGATTCTGGCTTTGGAGAGAGAAGGAACAGGTTGGTTGGGGAGTGGTGGTGTCAAGAAATCTCCATCGGAGAGGTGCTGGGAGGAAGGTCTGCAAGGTTGGTTAATCCAGGTTTCAGCCTTTCCTCTTGCTTACCACAGATGTTTTGGGAAATGGATAGTGAGTTGGGTTAACAAGATTGTTTCCTACAATCAGTGGCCACAGAAAAAAGACTGAGAGGTGCCAAAAGTAGAGAGATCATCTATGTTAAGGTGCCTGGAAAACAAAGAGTCTGTACATCATTAGACTTGTGGGGCAATAGGGTTTGGCCAACAGCCTTCAACCCAGAGAAAGGTGAAAGAAGTGCTTGGCAAAATGCTGGCAACCATGCAATGGTTGTTGGTGTAAATGTATTTCTTCTAAAATTGAGCAAATTCCCAACCCTGAAATCTGCATTTGTAGTGACTGAGACAACAGATTTTTTTATTATTTTACCTGACCTTTAGTTAAACAAACAATAAATGCAACCACAAGGAAATACTGGCTCATCATCCTTTTAAATTATCTAATAGTATAACTTGTTTGTTTGGAGAATCAGACTCTAAATGTCTTCCTAGTTACATTAGTTTTACATTTATTTATTTTTTTTTTACTTCAACAAGGTTGTTTCTAAATTAAAATCTAACTGGTTGTAATCAGCTATTAGCATGAGCAGCTTGTAAACAGTGCCAGTGGGATGCAGAAGGGTTTTTATGTGGGTGAGCCAGAGCATCTGGAAACTCACAATGTGAGAAGCAAAGGTATATTTTCTGCATAAATGCTTGAAAGTAGCTTTTGTACCATCTTATCAGGTTCACATGGGCCATCGATCCCTAAAGAGATGGATATTGCTTGGTTTTCCATTGGATAAAAGATGGCACCAGGGTTGGCAGTATGCATGGGAGGGATCCTCTTTATCAAACCGCGTATTTAATCATACCGAATCCTTAGAAGTTATTTAAGCTTAAAATATGTCTTAGTCTTAAAAAATGAATTGATACTGTAAAATGTGTAACAGTCCCCATTTCAAGGACAGTCACCTGGAAATTGTGGGTCTCTGTGTTAGAAATCCATGAGTATTTGACTGAAAAAAAATCAGGCTGTAGGTGATATCTCTTGAAATAGCTGGGAGTGGATGGTCATGCTGAGGGACAGGGAGGTAGGCACTTCTGCATCAGTGCTGGACCATGAGTTGGAGCTCGGTAAAGAAAATGGCCTCTTGATTTCAGCTGTTGGCCCCACTCTCTGCTATGGATGGACACTTCATCCACAACACCACTCAGCCTGTTTATAAAATGCTGAAAAGTAAATCCTCTTTGAAAAGGAGGATTAATATAGTCAAGGGGCTGCAGTGAGCAGAGAGGGTGTACACACATCTGTCCTCTTGTTTTATACTGCAAACCATAACCAAGACGCCTGAGTAATGCACGAGCTAGGTTAGGAATTGCCAGGTCTCTGACAAACTTAATGGAGGGGTTAATCACCTTGCTTTTGGGGTTATAAAACACAGTTCATACACATATCTGCTTGATGTTTGGTAGCTAATTTTAGATTTCTATGTTTGAAAGTTCTTTTTAATATTTTTTTGTGGGTGACCTAGGTAAACAAGAAAGCAAAGAGACATTTTAGTCTTGGAAGAGGTTAGCAGTGTTTGCCAGAGGGCCGTGTTCTAGCTTTTTCTAACTGCCTTTAGAAATGCTTTTCATAGCTAATGTCCTCAGCAGACACATACACCAGCAAACTCTGGGACTAGGAAACATCTTATGCATCCTGGGAGGCAGCTGATGGTTATTTTCAGAAGGCAAACGCCTTCCCCGGGGTTTCTGCAAGGGGGAGGAAGTTTTCAAAAGGAGCTGTTTTTGCAGTCTGCCAAGTCAGCATATCCTCAGGCTGCTCTGCTTAGGCCCTGTTCCCAGCTGGCACGTCCCTCTCAATGGGTGCTGAGAGAGGTCTCAGTTCATTTCCAGGCCTGCAGTTTCCTCCCTTGGTGATTTTTTTTCACTTTCAAGGGCCATTTCTACTTTAATCAACTGAAAGTTGAGTTCCTTTGGACCATTAGACATCTGTGTTCTTTCTCCCAAGAGGACTGTTATTCTGGCAAAAAAAGAGATGAAGGTTGTTTATCTGCAGAGCTCTTTGGCCAAGTCCCACTTTCAAGCTGTAGCATTGTTATTTGGAAGGAAAAGGAAACCCTGAGAGCCAGGGTAGGATGCAGTTTGCCTTAATGCGGTCCAAGGCCTGTGGAAATGATATGCAGAGAGAGCTGGGAGCCTGAGAGCAGCCATCCAGAAAGTCAAAATGTTGGATGGAGATTTACCTAGAAGTAGGCAAAGGCAGTGCCTGAGCCCCTGTCCCTCTCTGGAGCTTAGATACCTACCAGCACATCAGCTGCCTCTCTTCATCCTGGAGCCAGGCCCTATAGCCCTTTCTGGAGGGAGTATCCAGCTGTGAGGGGCTTATTGCTTGTGGTTGCGTGCTCCTTTACTGGTGGGGATGCTTGACCAGGTGATGGGACACATGGCAGCTCACAAGTCCCATCTCGTGGGTGGCTTTGCCACCTGCCACCAAGCTAACGAACCTCCTGGGTTTAGGTGTTTTCACCCCACCCTAATGAAAGTGGCACCGGGAGTGCGGGAGTCAAGGGTCAGGAGACCACGCTATGGTGTGATCACCTAGCTGGGACTTGGAGCAGGGCCACCTTTGTTCTGCTCTGCTCCATGACTATGTCCTCTGCCTTACAGACTTTGGATTAGCAGCAGAAAGATTCCTGATAGCTAAAAGCAGTTCCGGTGTGGTGCAAAATGAGTTCACTCCACATGGGGAACATGTGGTATGAGAGACAGATGCAAGCAGATAAGACAGCACAAGGAATCAGGAAGATCATTAGAATCGTAGCATAAGTTGGGTTGGAAGAGACTTTTAAGATCATCTAGTCAACCCCCTCTGCCATGGGAAGGGACACACAGGCATTTAGGAGCCTAGAAGAGTTGTGAGGAGGGCTGTGGTAACGGTCCCCCTGAAGATAAGGAGCAGCTCCAAAACGTGTGGGCATCCGGTGAGTGTAACAGGCAGCATAACAGTACTTGTTTGAAAATCTCGCTCCTTTCTTGATGGGCTTCACCGCCTTGTTAGAGGTGAGAACTGAGCGTTCTGTGAGATAGGTAAGATGGAGATAGGCTAAGAAGGTCCTTAGAGATGAGGATAAATGTGTTGTTTCAGGCAACGGACAGCATAAGAGCCAATGGATAGTGCGTAGAAGGGCACAGTCGAAAACACAGACTAGGAAATGTGCTTTGCTACAGCGTGAATGAAGGAAAAAGGCCAGAGAGGAGGAGAGTGCAGTAACTGAAAGGTGCATGTTTGAGACTCTTCCCTTCCCTTTCTTTTTTTCCTGATTGCTCCCCTGAGCAGGGTCTCACGCACAGCACAAATGGAAGTACGAGCCTTTGGAAGCTGTATGTGACCCCCTGTCATTACATGGCATGGCTGGCACAAATAGCAGCCGCAGAGATGGCTTGTAGATGAGAGACAGCCTGCCATGGAGAAGAAAAGAGCTTCACACCTTCAGGTGGGCTTCTGGCAAAGAGTCCGTGGATGGGGAGGGGGCAGCTGAAACCAGAGGAGAAAAGAAGACATAAAAAGAAAACCAAAAATGCAAATTTACCAGGGGGCACTGAGTAACAATTAGACTAAGGTGAGATTAATTTTAAGTGTTTTAACCATTCATGCTGAGTGATTAAGTGCTGTGAGATTTGACGACTCTGATTATCTACTCAGAAATGTATTTATGCCTGTCAAAAGCAAAATGACACGTTAGAAACAGAGCCTCACCTTCCCCACCTGTATCTGGTATGGAGTTTGTAAAGCATAATTCAACAGTCTGTATTAATCAGAATGATAACAGTGAATTGTGTCTGAATTAAACATATGCATGACTGATGCAATATTAATTGCTCAGCAGATTTTGTACATGGGATTATGACTAAGTGACTTTACCGATACTATAGACCTGGTTTCAGGTTGCCGAAACCTGTCTGCCCCTTGGAGAGTCTGCTTCTCCCTCATGGTGTCATCAGAACCAGCTCAGAGGTACTACACCAGCATGGTGTGGACCAGATCAAGTGTGAATAAGGACACAGGGTTTGGTTTATCATCTAACTTTAGATATCTACAAGTGTCCTTGGAGTAAGAACTCTCATTCTTCTGCCCATTCCAAACTACTAGTTCCTCTTAGTTCTATCTTTCAGAAAGATATATGAGGTGGCATAGAGAAATTCCTTGGTGTCTGGTGTCTCTTTCTAAATATTTCCCAAGTAGTTTTCATAATGTTTGCTGGTAGCTTGTGCCAGCCTGGAGCCTGAGCATGTTTCCATGCTAACTCTCACTCCCTTTGAAATGCTCATAACTTCTTAAACTAATTCCATTGGCTTTGCAAGCTTTCATTTTTGTTCCTGTCTCAAAGGTGGATTTTTTTTTTTTTTTTAAAGTGTGAGAACAGTGTTTCCAGCCACACTTCAGAGCTATGTGAGTGGGGAGAAATGAACTTTTTTCCTTTTGCTTGGTTTGAAGGCCATGATTTCATAATGAAAAATGGTTGAAGTTAGGAGGTTAATGGAAACTCAGAGTTGAAGCATTAACTCAGCAGGTAGCTTCCTCTCTCTTACGGTCCTATTGAGAACACACAAATGTCCTGACTGGAGGAAATAATTTATTGCATCAAGTATGTTGTTATTTTAAAATCCCACCAGAACACAGAGTGCCATGGTAATGCAGTAATATACAAGTTGAATTATAATTAGGCAAATATAGCAATGAAAAAGGGCAAAAAGGCTGGGATAGGATGCCTGTCAGGATGCAACTTCAATGCAATTCAGAGTTAAAGTTGAAGGGGCATTGCACAGGAAAGTGTGAAACGTGAGAGGACACATAATTCATACGGACCTGTGCGATTCTAGGTTTTAAGCTTAGGCACAAATTAGGAATTGTATAGGAACCTCTGTGCTTGTATTTGCGTTGCATTTGTAACTGAGGTGTTCTGTAAATTGTATTCCAAATCTAGCTCTTTGAGAGATCATCAGATCACAGATGATAAGACCCATTAAAATGTGTACATTTGTCTAGAAAAGAACTTCTATCCTCAAGTTTGTGATGCTAATCAAATCACCTATTACTTTCCTGGGGGTTTTTACTTATTAGAATCATACAATAATTTCAATTTGAAGGACCCTAAAAATCATCTAGTTCCAACTCCCCTCCCATGGGCAGGGGTACCTTCTACTAGACCAGGTTGCTCAAAGCGTTGTCCAGACTTGTGTTGAACACTTCCAGGGGTGGAGCATTCACAACTTCTTTGGGCAACCTGTGCCCATGCCTCACCACCCTCACAGTGAAGAACTTCTTCCTAATATCTAGTCTGAAAATACCCTCTTTCAATGTAAAGCCATTCCTCCTTGTCCTATCCCTATATGCCCTTGTCAAAAGTCTCTCTCCAGTGTTCTTGTAGGACCCCTGTAGGTACTGGAAGGTAGTGTAGGATCTCCACACAGCCTTCTCTTTTCCAGGCTGAACAACCCAACTCTCTCAGACTGTCTTCACAGAAGAGGTGCTCCATCCCTCTGACTCTGGGCTTGCTCCAACAGGTCCATGTCTGTCTTGTGTTGGGGGCCCCAGAGCTGGAGGCAACACTGCAGGTGGGGTCTCATGAGAGCGGAGTAGAATCCCCTCCCTCGACCTGCTGCCCACGCTTCTGGTGATGCAGCCCAGGGTACAGTTGGCTTTCTGGGCTGCGAGTGCACATTGCTGGCTCATGTCCAGCTTTTCATCAACCGACATCCCCAAGTCCTTCTCGGCAGAGCTGCTCTGAATGCATCCTCTGTCCAGTCTATACTTGTGCTTGGGATTGCCCTGACACATGTGCAGGACTTTGCACTTGGCCTTGTTGAACTTCATGTGGTTTGCATGGGCCCACCTCTTAAGTCTCTCAAGGTCCCTCTGGATGGCATCCCTTCCTTCCAGCATGTTGACCGCACCACACAACTTGGTGTTGGCAGTGAATGTGCTGCGGGTGCACTCCATCCCACTGTCCATGTCGCTGACAAGGATGTTAAACAGCACCGGTGCCAATACCAACTCCTGAGGCACGCCACTCGTTACGGGTCTCCACTTGGACATCAAGCCATTGACTACAACTGTGTGTGATCATCCAGCCAATTCCTTATCCACCGTGTGGTCCATCCATCAAATCTATGTCTCTCCTATTTAGAGACAAGGTTGTCCTGTGGGACAGTGTCAAATGCTTTACACAAGTCCAGGTTGTGCTTAACGTATATGAAGCACTAATATACTTGCAATTTGTGAGAAGACATTGGATTTGTTTAAGCCACACAAAGCTGAGGTAATGACAAAAAAGAGGTAGGTTTGATGACTGTTTCATGAAATGAATGCATTGTCCCAAGAATAAAATAGGCAGGACTGAATGCTATAAAATCACACCCCTTGCTTTGTAGCTCCTTTTTTCTTGTTGGAAGAGCTAAATGTTGAGTAGCCTCAAAGGCTGAGCTGGAGAACACCTTTTTCCCAAACACATGCTCCACCCAGCTCAAAATTGATGTACCCCTTGTGAAGCAATTTTTGTTGTATTAGGGGTCTTCTAGCATCATCCTGGCAAGCTCTATTGACAGATGTGCTTTAAAAAAGATACAGCTTAAATGTATTAATTCAATATTATTTGTGGTGAGTAGCACAGCAGAGGAGAGGGCAATGTTGCCAGAATGCCCTGTGTCCATCTGCATTCAGTACCATTTATTTTAGACTCCATCTAATAGCTACCTTTCATTCTAAATACCTTGAATTAATTAGATGTATTGCTTAGGAAAAAGTGAGTCACTGTGTGTTTCTTGTATGTGTGAGTTGGTTGCATAAAATATTAGAAATCTATAGCACTGTAGTTTGTAAGTCGGTTAGAAAATGTTCTCGCAAATGGCATGAAACAACCTATTTTTTCATGCTGATTTCTTCTTAGTTGAGTGAACAAAAACAAGACATTGAAAAAGATAGATCTGCTGTCATTGTCATTTGAGATACATTTATAAGCTCTCATTTTCAAACTATTTTCATTCCCATTTCTGCTTCATCATGACATGCAAAAAGTCAATGGACAGTGGTGAAACCTAGAATAATGGAAAAATAACCCACATGCTGCTATATTGCTCTTTAGCCCTACTGTTCCTACAGTTAGACATGCATTTATTTTACATGAAGGATTTGTTGTCTTTTAACATTACATATTCCTTATGACACTAATATTCTGCTTGTTACTGTCTGAAGTATTGGCGTTGTTAACCTCCATGCTCTGGAGCAGGACAGTGCCACAGTGACATATTTAAAAACCATAAATTCCATCTGCAGTGGATATTAGGGGTTTAAAACTATGGGAAGATTCCAGGCTTCCAACTCTTTAGTGCCTATATCACCTTCAGATGTCATTTGGAAATATATTTTTGAGATATTTAGCTATCTGAAGATACCCAGGAGGAGGTTTGAAAATGCTTTGATGCTTAGTTACTGTAGGAAGTTACTTGCATCATAAGGTACCTAATAATCTTTACAAGTCTGGTCCTTGACTACTAAGTGGGTGTCTTTAAAAATTTTACTTCCATGCCATGGGAAAAGAGGGAACTGCAATTGAAAGTAGTCTTTACTGGGCAAGTGACTGCAAGTATAGACCTGGCTTCTGGTTTAAACATCTCTATTACCTCCCCAAAGGCACTTTGGGGACATTTGTGAATCCAGGTTTCTCCCTCCTAAAAATAGAAACCTATACATAGAGTCCCTGCACACCACAGAAATACAAGTAGCAAGAATAAATGAACTTCAACATTATTTAATTTTTAATTAGACCCCCTTTATCATATCCTTTGTAAAACTGGGGAGATTAACTTTCTCAGACCTATTCTCACCTGGTTAAAAACCAATTAGCTCTTATACGCAAGCCAAGTGCATCCTTATTAGCAAGGATTTCTGCTAATTATATTGTTCTGGTTAAGCGACTTTTCTGCCACTTGGTGTGCCAAGATTTCACTCCAGCCAAGTGAGACCCCCAGTGCTCTTGCCTGATTATAGATTTCAAGATTTGGCTCAGCTGAATTCTGCCATGATTAATTCTGCCCGTTGCTGGGAGTTTTCTTTCTCTTCTGTGCCTCTGCTAACCTGAAGCACCATGTGCCAAGCAAGCCCAATAGCAGTAGAAGATGTATTTTTGTCTCCAGTATCTGGGAAGACTCAAAAGAAAACAAGCTTGAACGTCAGTAGCCTTCACTTAAGTTTTAAAATGGTAGGTTCAGTTACGGAGGTCTGAAGCTGTGTTTTCCTCTGTCAATACCAGCTGTGCACAGGAGTGGACATTCAGCAGTCCCTCTGCTTTCACAGACGTGTCGGAAGTGAATCTGCCTTTGAGCCTGGCTTTCTCTACAGTGTGATTGAGGACAGTAACTCATAATGAACACAGAGTGGTGCGGTCGTCCTCCGAGATCAACCCTCTGCTGTGCAGAGCTTTCCCACTTACTCTCTTATGGTATAGGGTGTATATGACTCACTCGAGGGCTATTGCCACTTCCCACAGGCAACTGGGGGAGCAGTCTTCTGTGTAGGAGTGTCCTAATACAGTGATGATGAAACATGGAAACCTGCCTAGCCTCTTACTTATCCTTCTGTCTTTTTCAATAAATAAAATAAATTGGCTTCCCAGTAGCTTGATGGAAAGGAGGTTTTTTTTTCTGGCAGGTTGCTGCTGATGGGTTTGTCATGTGGCACATCCCTGCAGACCAAGTGTTTGAGTCAGACTGCTGCTGAGATGCCAGCTTAGGATTGCCCAGGAGCCCTGAGAGAGCTGTGCTCCAGCATCCTGGTCTGTTGGCTTCACTGCTCCCTGGGCACGTGGTCCTGGGGCCAGCCAGGTGGGCATGGTGCAGGCAGGCACAGCTGATGCACAATGGTCTTAATGACACAAATAAATCAAGGCTTGATCAAGACTCAAAACCACACAGGCTAGGAGAATCACAGTGATGATGATGATGATGATGATGACTATATATGAGTGGCCAGTGGGTCAAGGGGGGGATTCTGCCCCTCTGCTCCACTCTGGGGAGACCCCCCTGCAGTGCTGCCTCCTGCTCTGGGGCCTCAGCACAGGAGAGACCCGGAGCTGCTGGAGCGGGGCCAGGGGAGGGCACGGAGCTGGTCAGAGGCTGGAGCAGCTCTGCTGGGAGGGCAGGCTGGGAGAGCTGGGGCTGCTCAGCCTGGGGAGAGAAGGCTGCGGGGAGATCTCATTGTAGCCTTTCAATAGTTAAAGGGCCTATAAAAAAGATGGGAAAAAAACTTTTTAGCAGGGCCTGCTGTGGTAGGACAAGGGGTGATGGTTTTAAACTAAAAGAGGGGACATTCAGACTAAATATACGGAAGAATTTTTTTATGATGAGGGTGGTGAAGCACTGGCACAGGTTGCCCAGAGAGATGGGAGAAGCTCCATCCCTGGGAACATTCAAGGCCAGGCTGGGCGGGGCTCTGAGCAACCTGATCTAATTGAAGATGTCCCTGCTCAAGGCATAGGGGTTGGACTAGATGGTCTTTAAAAGCCCTTTCCAACCCAAACTATTCTATGATGCTATGATTCTATGATTATACCCCCTGCACCCATAGGGTATCCCACCACTTTTGGAGAGCATTTGCTGTTCCTCACTGTAGGAGACAGCTGCAGCTAGGCAAATCTGACAGTATTGGCCTCTAGCATGGCACCGAGAAACTGTAATGAGCTTTAATTTTTATGTGCACACTCAAGCTGACAGAACCCAATCAAGGCTTGTGATTTTCTAGGCTGCCCAGCAGCAACACGTTGTAGCCCAATCTGCAGAGCTGAGCATGCAATAGACTCATCGAGTTCATCAGGGGGCAACAAGTTTATGCTCAGGATGTCATTAGTGCTTGGTTACCCATTTGCTTTTCTGCTTTGCTTGTGACAAAATGCAGTTTGAGGCATAAACCTCTTTGGTTATGACTGTAGACGATAGCACAGTTCATGCTCTGAGCCAAAGCATCCTTTTGGTTACATCGCTGTCCTCTGAGTACATAAATGGTCTCCATCTTTGTACTGTTACTTGTCCTTATCACCAGCAATATGGGTCCACCTCATAGATATGTGCTAGATATTAGGGTGACCCAATAGCTAAAGATCTTGTACAAGCCACAGTTGGGAGTCCCAGCTCTGTCACATCTCCTGGGTGATACCTACATTTATTTCCCATACGGTAGAATGAAATACTTAGTTTTGTTACATCTTTCAGTCCCGTGCTCATTCAAATAGCTGGTTATCCATGTTTTTGTGTAGCTTATCTATACAGGTGTGTGGGTGGGATAACATTCACCCTTCATTAGTATGCATTCAAAACAACGGAGATAATAGTAGACGGCAACATCCCTGTGTCTATGTCAAATGGATATTTCATGGATGGCAGAGCTTTCTTTTCAGTATCTACTGCCATGTTTCAGATATAACTGAATGTATGCGTACATACTGCACTCATGTGAGAAGCAGGAGGCTAAGAAAAGAGCATTTTAGCAGTTATTCATCTCTTCATTTACTGTAAAGTAATAAGAGCGTCTTATTTTATGAGGCAAGGTACAGGGATAGTTGCTCTGCCTGCAGCCAGATCACCCTTCCAAGTGTGAGTCTTCCTCTTTAAGGCAATGTTTGTCAAGTATTTTGGAAATAAAGCCTCCTTTTTTGTTCATCTGTCGTTGCATGAAACACCTTCAGAGCAACCCACCTCAGCTCAGGAGCTGTTCACCACCTTTAATTGCATGTAGCTCCTCACGTCTCCCAGACAAGGGAGTGGGAATCAGCTATAATTACTGGCTGCACATGTAAATCCACACTCCTCCACATCAGAAAAGCAGGGCTTCTGCCAACAACCAAAAGATGGTTCACTGGTTTTGGCTGAGATAAATGCTTGCAGCCACTACTTTTATCTTTTTCACCTTTAATGATTAACTCATCATTAATATTTGTTTTGATGTGTTTCAAATTAAACAGTCTGGAGGTTTTTGCACAAGCTTTGCAAGCCTTTTTGAACGCTGCCAGTTGGGATCCACTGCTTGGAAACTGTCATTCTGATGGGTTGGTCTGCTTCTCGTGGAAATCAGGGATAGTTCTGAAATCAGGGACAGCACTGACACAAGGATATTCCTGTGCCTTAAACGGGCTGCAGATCCTACTGTAGGAAACCAAGCATTTCGGAAGGCTATTTGGTCTTGTCTTCCTGCTGCAGCTGTGAGTTATTATAATAGAAGACCCAGAACTTTAATTTATTTTTCTTTAAAGGCTACTGAACCTTTAAAGGCTACTGAACAAGTGGACACAGGGTCAGCACCTAACTCCAGGTGTGTAATCTAGGAATCCCTCATTTTTATTTCTTGAAGTGCCTACATTCATTTCTTACATTTGTGTGGGATTACAAAGTTCTATGGGTGCCTAGCGAAAACCCATGCATTGGTGGCAGAGATGCTGAGCCTTTGTCTGAGCTCTGTTGTCATAGAATCATAGAATGTTTTGGGTTGGAAGGGACCCCCAGAGCCCATCTAGTCCAACCCCCTGCAGTGAGCAGGGACACCATTACCCAGAGCAGGTTGCTCCGAGCCCCGTCCAACCTGGGCTTGAATGTTTCCAGGGATGGGGCCTCCACCACCTCTCTGGGCAACCCCTTCCAGTGCTTCACCACCCTCATTGTAAAGAATTTCTTCCTTACATCTAATCTAAACCTACCCTGTTTCAGTTTAAAACCATCACCCCTTGTCCTATCAACCATTGTCCCTACTGAAAAGATTCTCCCCCTCTTTCCTATAGGCCCCCTTTATGTACTGAAAGGCCGCAATCAGGTCTCCCCGCAGCCTTCTCTGCTCCAGGCTGAACAAGCCCAACTCTCTCAGCCTGTCCTCACAGCAGAGCTGCTCCAGCCCTCGGGTCATTCTTGTAGCCTCCTCTGGACCCGCTCCAACAGCTCCATGTCATCTGGATACGAGGCAGAACAGGGCATAACCTCAGCCTGTGTCCTGGGGAGGCAATGAGCCTGCGGCCTCACTCGTTGCACACTTAATGGACCCACAACATGCCCAGCACAACACCTGGAGTCAGCTGTTATTTCAAGAGTAGTCAGGATGCAGCCTCCAGGATCCCTTTTACACCGTGCCTGATGGCTAGAAAGTACCTCCAGGATTAAAATACATGTGCTCTGGGCCTGAGGAGGCTCACACATCTCTCTCACCTTCCCAGGAGGGGATTTTTTAAGATGAGCAAACAGTCCCCCCTTCTTCAAGCTGCACTGCTTACTGTGTGGAGTGCTGCGGGAAGGCCTGCCGCCACGCTGACAGAAGCATAGAGATCTTAAAGATATTAGCAAAGACACTAATTTCCTTCATGTGTTGTGAGCAGTCTGGGGTTTGGAGACCACACGTGACCTCAAAGTTCAACTCCTTGGCCTTCCAGCCACAGAGATTTAGCTAATTTGGCAAGACAATAAACATATGGGCACTGAACCATCTGGCTTTGCTCTGGAATTGGCTCTCTCTTGCTCAGTCGTTAGATCAAGCAAGACGAGGTGGAAAACAGGGGTGGGAACAAAAGGTATCGCAGTGGTAGGAGATCAGAGGAGGTCAAAACCGCTGTCTGGTTGTGACATGTAGCACCGTTTCTATTTTTCTGCTCATAAATGTGAGCTCTCTTTCATTTTTAATGCAAGGGAATATTCAATACAGAATCCAGTAAACCTCCTCCAGCTCTTTGCAATAAACAAATTAAGGATATAACTTCAAAAAAACAGCAATCTAAATGCAGCAAGAGAGAAAAAGCAGATGTTTCGGCTTTGTAAGCTCTGTAGATCCACCTTTGCTAAGAACAACAGACATCTGACGTTGTTCACATCTCTCCGTCTAGTTGAGGTTTTGTTAACTTTCACATTATTTATATATGTGTTTGTGAGTGAGAGGGAGACTGCTAATCTGAGATGGTGGAGACCAAAGCCCTTTCTATAGCCGCAGAAGCTGTACCGTGTACTTGTTGGCTGCAGGGTGGAGGAACAGTGTGTGGAATATGAAGTAGTAGAAATTGATCTCAGTGCCATTAAAGCTTCCACCTTTCTTCTAAAGCTGTCTCCAAAGATGTCCATTTCAGGGGAGGGTGTTTGACTTGGTGATATGAATGTGGTAGCCTTTTGTCTACCTTGGGCTGCTGAACTCGCAGACAAAACTAATCCAAGGGTACTATCGTCATGTTGGCATGAGCATTTTTAAATTTATGATCTTCCAACCTGGAACGTCACTTTTGTGTGCAAAAGAAAAGAAAATCAAGCAATCCCCCTTTTTTCCTTTCTGCAAACTTTAACTGCAAGCATCCCCAAACTGTGCAGTTCCTGCTTGCTTCTTGTGGACTGCTCGGGGCCACCAGTCCTGGTTGCTTGGAGTCATCATACAGTGATATCAGTAGACTATTTTTTGACTATGCAACAGTGGTATAGAAGGCATTTGTTTTGAGTGTCCTGCAATCATCAAGAAGACAAAAGGTTTCAATCTGAGATATAAAATCCCACAGGATAGCCTGTGTCCTGTTTGAGGGGGAAAGTTCTGCTATAAAGTCACCTTTTACAAGATATTGGAAAGTTGATGGATGAGAAAGACCTGATAAATACCAACTGAAAAAAAAAAAAAAAAAAAAAAAAGCCTGAACTGGAGCTTACATTTTTTCTTTTCACACCAGAAAGTCCATGTGGGAGGGAAACCTGGACGATGGGAGAAGTGTCATGCTGAACTCTGCTTGCACAAATATCAGTGAAGCTATATGGAGAATATCCATCTGTAAAATGCCCATCTCAGAGGATGTTTGGGGAGCTACAGGATAAGAAAGGGAAGGGGTAGAGTTAGAGATATGGTACCTCACATCATACACGTCCAGTTGATTTTCAAAGGTCCAAATTATAAGAGGCCTTGTATGAAGGTAAGGCGCTGCAAGTCCCATGGACAACATCAGTATTTGAAGGTTTTTCCAGACCAGGGGTGGTGGGCAGAGCTCTGCTGCAGGCAGCCAGCCATTTCCCGGACAGCCATCAGTTTCCTTCCCTGTACCAACCCTTGCATCTCACTTACTTCTTTCCCCTTGGGAGCAGGCTGGTTTGTTCTCATGAGTTCTCACATCATTATGAGCCATCCTGAAGAATTTTTGGGTAGTTTTCTTTCATGTGGAAATCAATCTGATGCGATCACTCTGTGTGAATATCTGTGAAACTATCCTAAGATCTATTGAAAATATTGACTTGTTTCAACCAAATAAGACAGCTGAGCAGAGGTAAGTTTCCCTTGGGAGCAGGCTGGTTTGTTCTCATGAGTTCTCACATCATTATGAGCCATCCTGAAGAATTTTTGGGTAGTTTTCTTTCATGTGGAAATCAATCTGATGCGATCACTCTGTGTGAATATCTGTGAAACTATCCTAAGATCTATTGAAAATATTGACTTGTTTCAACCAAATAAGACAGCTGAGCAGAGGTAAGTTTCTAGTGTCCTCCAGAGCAGAAGTAATTTAAATGCTCTCCTTGGCCAACTACTGAATTCATGTAGCCCAGTAACCCCCATGCTGCTGACAAAACTCTCTATATGTGGAAATAATGGAATATTTGTTTGCAAAGGCATTTGGTTACTCAAATCTACAAATCCTTACAGACTCAGACTTTGTTAGTTCTGGCTTTCACAAAATTATTTGTGCTTTCTTGTGGCATTTTATCCATGACGTGTGCTGTTCATGGAGGTGCAGCATTAAATGTCATGTCTTGCAAATGTAACACTCTGACTTGGAAAGAGCTGTTATGAGGGAACTTGCCCTACTTAAATAGCTCTCATGTTTGCCCAAGGTTTTTGCACAGTATTCTTCTAACTGATCCTAGTTTTCAGTGTTCAAATATGATAGATGTTAATATAAGTGATTTAATCATAGTTTATAGCATGCTTTTGCAGCTGGGATATTTAACATGCTCTCCTAGCAGCTCAGCAGCCAAAGCAACAGCAAAATCTGGGTCCTCTGCTTTTATCTGTGCAGAGTGCTACCCCACTAATTAATGATCTATGGCAATATTCAGCCAGTTTTCTTTCAGCTCTTTGGCCTTTGGGATAGTCAGGAGCCAGCAGAGATGTACAGGAAGCTCAGTCATTAAAGGGTTTAGTTTCCCTTATTGTACATCAACGTCTATGTTTTAATCCTTTTCTTCTTAAAAGCAATCTCCAGCCAAAGCCCATGGAATATATTGATTTTTTTTAATTCCATTTTTTTCCCGAATGTTGAAGTGAGTTTACCCATTAGGGCTAGTTGTGATCCTATGGGACTTGTGCCCTTCTGGTGGCAGTGAGTAGGATGCGACGGCTCTGTTCTGGCCCATGGTGAGGGTGGATTTTAGCATCATTGGAGTGCCACACCACAGTCATCACTACTTCCACGCTGCAGCACACCCAGTTTGGCATGATAGAAACTGTCAAGCAGGGCCAAATGCCACTCCTGGTCAAGCTGGGTCTTGTTTTGGGATGGGTTTCAGTTCCTTCAGAGGCAGATGTTTCTGTTTTTCAGCAGCACTGGATGCTGTAGCACTCAGGGAAAAATGACAATTCCCCTATCAACGCTCATGTGCAGTGACTCCACAGCAAGCAAAGGGACCCGTCTGTGCTTGGGGCTCTGCAGCAGATCAAACGCTGTCCCGTCAGCCCTTGTTTGCACAGCTGCCATGCTCCGAAAAGTCACCCAAAGTCGTTGGTTGCCCAGTTCGGTTTGGTACTTGGCTGGCAATTTGCTCATGTGCTAAGATATTGCTGAGGTGCAACGTTGCCTCCCTTCACTTGTGTTGCTGACACCTTTGTAACAGCACATGGGCAGAATCACAGGCCTGAAAGGGCAGAGGGATATTTTTGCATGGTTGCATCAAGCCTTGTGGCTCATGTCAGCCTGTGGCACAGCATCGAAACCAGCGCTGCCCTGAAAATGGTGAATCCATCCTTTCTTCATAGTTCCTTGCCAAGATCAATCACTTTTCATATATTTTTGTATACTTAAATTTCCCTGATTCTCACTTCTAGCTTTATTTTCCTCTTCATTGTCCCCTGGTCTCATGGACCTTGTAGAGTAAGGAGTACTAAGTAAATTAGTTAAAGTATTGGCCTCTCTTCATTTATATTTTTATTTCTAGACAATTTCTTTCTGTCAAATGGCTTCAGAATATTCCAGAAAATGAGCAAAGCAGCAGTGGCTGGAGGTAGCGCCTGCCCTTCGTGTCACAGATGCAGGGATTTGCATGCACACGTTGGGGTGTGGGAGATGTGAGCAGCACCTGGGGTTTGCCAGGGAGGAGGGAGGGCATTGGGGAAGACCGCACGTGTGAAGAAGGGGAGGTTAAAAGGGCAGTAAGGGAGATTTCCTTAGCTGGATGTTTCCTTGTTCATAACAATCTACATAATCTGATCTAATTTGCTTTAACCAAGCCCATGTTTTGAGGTTCACTGTCAGAGCTTTTAAGAAAAAAATTGGGGTTTTTTTTAAACAATTAATGGGAACTGCTGTCACCCTGGTCCATGTCCACGTCCCCTCTGCTACAGCCATAATGTTGCACCATCACATACCACAACAACATGGATGCGTTGCTTTGCACAGAGTTAATCCAGGACAAGCTTATCTAGTGAAGTATGGAAGCCACACGTTGGGAAAAGGGGAGGCCAGAGAGGAAAAATGGAGGGAAGAAAAAGGCTCTGGAGAAGAGGGGTTAAGATACTCTCACCGAGATGGGAAGGAGAAGGGATTGGAATAATATGGCCCATTGGCTAAGAGAATGTTCTGGGGTCGGAGGATCCAGTTTCTCAGCCCCCTCTGCTTCCTCCTCTCATGTGATCACAAAAACTTTTAGCTTTTCTGCATGCCACTTCCCCTTTTGTAAGATGACAGCAGCACCTTTTAAAAATATAAATCCTAGCAGGTCTTGAGGAGATCAAATAGGCCGGTGAGTATTTCTGCTAAGCGAGATCACTGGTGGGGCTGCGTGGGGGCATTTGGAGGCTTAGTAGAATGAATCCTCTGAACCTTTGAGATTCACTCGGTGCTTCTAGAGGGGGATAAAAGCGGAGTTAATTAAGCCATTTCCAAATCCCTCCTGATCCGTGACCATCAAGTAGCTGCCACTGCACAGTGCTTTCCTCAGCTTTTAATGTACCCGAGCACCCGTGCAAGCCAGAATTGCCTGTTTGGCTGCTGCCTGCACGTCTGGCACTGCCGATCTGTTCGCAGAGGAGTGGGACAAACTTGTTCTAGTCCCCATTGGCCTGTTTGATACTGACAAAATGCTGTGAGGATACCTCACCCGATCTCCCAAATCCCGGGGTGTTATTGTCATGAACAGTGTTCAGCCTTGAAGGGTTAATTATGGTGTATCAGAGCTGTAGGTGATTGCTCACCCATGATTTAAGGCAAAGAAAGGAGCACAGGAGTGGAGGAGCAGGTGGCTGCTGCTGGCTGCAGTGGCCTCGGCTGGGAAGCCCACAGCTGTTCAGGTCCAGCTTCAGCAACACAACCCGCAGCTTGGTCTAAATCGTAGGCTTATTGCCAAGTGATTTCCATCGATTTTTTTTTTTTTTTTTTTGGTAAATTTTGAATTCCATTTGCCTTCAAATAACTTTTCATTTGAGAGTCCATCTGAGTAGAGAAACGCTGTGCAGGTCAAGCTGCATGAATTGCAGGCGTGTGATGTGCACTTCACTGGGAATACTAAACACTCTGTAATGCCATGATTAAGGCCTTGCCTGTCGTAGGGAGGCTGAAGCAAAGTGGAAAAAAAATGCCCACTTCCCATCTCAGCAAGCCCCTCGAGTGCAGTGGCCATCGGCAGCTGGAGTGGCTGGCAGGCACAGGTATCAGCTCCCAAAGGGACATCTCCTTCCCAATACCCTCATCCCTATGGGGGTGGCTACCATCATACTTTGGGGGTGATTCAGCTTCTTCTACTTCCTTCTTCCCCATTAAATTTTATTTTTCCTGTCTCCCTGAATCCCACGTGTTCATACCCTGCATCTGATTTCAAAGAGGGGCAGATTGGCTTGATACGGAGGACCCTGCAGTGGTAAGATTAAGCCCTTTCTCCCCCCTTCCCTCAGAACTGAGCAAGCTTACCTGCCTTCAGAGAGCGCAGCGGCACAGTGCCCATTTGGTTTGCAAATCAGAAAGGGGAGAGGGTCTTGCGGCAGCCCTCAGGGTGCAGCGTTGCATGCCTGATGAGCTCTTTGCTGGCCTCTGCCTCCTGGCTGTTCGTCTTTGTGGGTTACCCACCGTTAGCCCCGTGTGTGACAGTTGGGTGTTGCTGGCAGCTGTCTCCGAGGGGGTTAGGTTGGTTTGGAGAACCTCTGAGGTTCTCAAAAATAGAAATGCAAAGCATTAATATGTGCATGGTAAAATGGTAGACTACGTTGAAGGCTTTAAACAGATAATGCTATATAGTAGATTATTTGTATTAAAACCGTCTTCTTGATCATAATGGTATGAGGTACGCAAATGATCACATGAATGTGCATATGCATAGAGGAAAATGGGTAAATACATATAATAATTTCCATTAAAAGTGACTATTTGCTTGAAATGTCATTTGGGATCCTAGTGTACCTTTAACAAGGCAAAACTGCCCCTGCCCTAACTGTAACCCATAAGGGACCAGGCACTAGACCTGCATGGCAAAATAAAGGTTTCCAAACATGTGCTGAGTACGGGTTTCCTGCTGCCGATATTAAGAACTTAATTTGCGATGCAGTCTACCTGGAAATTTTGCTAAATTATCATGGGATTTTCCGGATATTTACGTAGACTGAGGAGCCTACTCATGTATTTGTTACTCTAACGTCCTGTAGTGCGTTATATTTGAGTTCACTTGTTGTTGATGTTAAATTTCCTGTGTGTGAAGGTCCTTATATGAATGCAGCTTTTGATGACTGATTATGAGCATAAATTCAGGTCAGTGATAATCTTTCCAGTGAATTCAGAGGAAATTGGATTAGTCTGCATTCTTACAGAAAAGATTCTGCCAGACACAAGGGACCTTCTGCTCTCAGCATCTTCACGCAGACGTTAGGGCACTTGGGACCATTGAGGATAAGGTTCTGACACATGATTAAGCATCTTAATGAAGCTCCTTGAACCTTGAAACATGTAGAGAGTTTTGCATTTGCTGACAATGCACTTTTATGTTCTTTCTGAACATGCCCATCTGTTGTTTAATGAGTGGTCTCTGTTTAGCGTTTCCCAGCTTTCTCTTGCTCTTAATTGTCTGCAATTGGTGTAATTAATATCCTGCCCCTGGAGTTGTATTGGTAGTCTCTTTAGGGTTTAAACATGTTAAATGTATCCTTTGGAAATTATTCGTAAGCATTTAAGGAGCAAACCCAGAGAGGCAATGCTCTGAGTAGTTAATTAGATATATGCTTGTAGAGATGATTTTTCTCTTTAGAGCTGGCATTTTGACAAGAGGGGAATGATCGGTGGGAATGGGGAGGGGTAGAAAACCCATGAAGATGCTTGGAGCCGTTGCACAGAAAGCGTGCAGTGCCTAATAATGCTGCGGGGAAATTCGGACGTCCAGAGTAGGTGTGACATTGGAGCAAGGCAAATTTGGTGGGAAGGAGCTGTGATGCTGTCTACCTGTGCCAGCTTCTGCACGGGTGCAAATCCCTGCCTTCTCCCTGCCAGCCCTCACCCTGTCTCCATCACCCCTTCACATCCTGCTTTGCTGCTGTCTTGAGACTTCAACCTCCATCCTCCTCCAGCCAACCATCTTCATTCAGCTGGCACAGGAACTGTAAACCTCTAATGACCCAGATACTTAACCCTTAAATATTTTGGCTTCAGAGATGATTGAAGGAATTTTCTGCAAATAATAACAGTATTCTGGGCTGCGAAGCACTCCTGACTGTCTACTTTCTTCAAGACTGTGTTTTATGATGTCAGGTAAAGCACTGACAAGTAGTGTCTGACTAAAAATAGCTTTATGTTTTGCAGCCATGTAAAAAATTAAAATCAGTATTTCATCTTA
Source organism: Podiceps cristatus (assembly GCA_000699545.1). Classification (NCBI taxonomy): domain Eukaryota; kingdom Metazoa; phylum Chordata; class Aves; order Podicipediformes; family Podicipedidae; genus Podiceps; species Podiceps cristatus. The sequence continues at coordinate 19,316 of KL269039.1, read as the reverse complement.
TTTTATGTTTTTTCAGGATCAAGCATGAAAATATAGTTGCCCTGGAAGACATCTACGAGAGTCCTAACCATTTGTATCTGGTCATGCAATTGTAAGTACTGAACCTAATGATGCCTTTGTGTCAAAATTGCCAACTCTTCTTGTTCTGGTTTTGTTCTTTAACTCAAAAGATGGGATACGTGAGAGGTATTTGTCTTGTGTGCTGCAGTGTGCACAATCCTCAGCTGGTGGTTAAAAATGCGTCTCCAGGCATGATGGGCTGGGCGTTGGGAAACTGGGAACTAAGGTGTTTTGTGAATAGCCTCACCCAAATCAAACCGGAGTGACGAGGAGATGTTAAGGGGATCAGAACTGGCTCTGTACGTATGGAGTTGCCACGGTTTAGTTCTTCGTGACTCAACAGATATCTGGTCTGCACTGAGCGAGGGGTGACCTGATATGCCACCATACGCATGGGTGCTTGGGTGCTGAATTTTCAATAAAGCATCATCCTTGTCTCAGCAGTGGTGGTAGCTCGTTCCATTCTTGACATGTCTCTCTCACTGCAGCCCATCTTCTTGCCTATTTTCTCCCTCTGAGCCCGAGATCAGGATCCCATCAGGTACATGATATGCTGTGGCTGTCCTGCCCTCCCGTTGCTTCCACCTGACAGGGAGGTGGGAAGTGATGCTCATACTGCCTTTTTTTTTTTTATTATTATTTTTCCTCTTCCTGAAATCAATTAAAAAGTATGATTTGAAGTTAAAATGTTTTCTTACCATCTCTAGTCTCTCTCTTTTTCAATGATGAGGTCACCTCAAACAAAAGCAGAGCAGAGAGAGTAGAGTGATATCGCACAGCTGTGAAGAGCCAGATTTGCCTTAGGGAAGCCTGGAGCATGTGATAGAGGCAGCTCTGGGGTTAAACACCCCACGGGAAGCCCTGGGAGACTATGCTGGTCCCTTGTCTGTTGGTAACGTCCAGACCTGGGCAGGCTGGAGTGTTGGGCAGAGAGGAACCTCATAAGGTTCATCACGGACAAGTGCAGGGTCCTTCACCTGGGGAGGAGTAACCCCACTCACCGGTACAGGTTAGGGGTGACCTCCTGGAAAACAGCCCTGCGGAGAAGGACCTGGAGTCCTGGGAGATGACAAACTAACCATGAGCCATCAACATGCCCTCGCGGCTGGGAAGGCCAGTGGCACCCTGGGGGCATTAAGCAGAGCCTGGCCAGCAGGTCGAGGGACGTTCCCCTCCCCCTCTGCTCGGCCCTGGTGAGGCCCCGTCTGCAGTCCCGTGTCCAGTTCTGGGCTCCCCAGCTCAAGAGAGACGAGGAGCTACTGGCGAGAGTCCAACCGGGGGTGCCA
>KL269039.1:0-13188 GCA_000699545.1 Podiceps cristatus | reverse complement strand
GCCCCAGTGTCCCTTTCCTGCTGTTTATCAGCTCTGTCCCGCCACATGCAAGTGCCTTGTAACCCTGTAACGGCTTGGGAGGCAGCTCAAACAGGCAGGTACCTACCTGATGTAAAATCTGCAGTGGTTTTTATTATTACTTGAACTGCGTCACTTGTGATTTTGCCTTTCATCTATATGTTTTGCAAGTAAGTAAGCAAAGCACTAAGCCGTGATTAAGTGCTGAATTCCCTTTGTTTTTTGAAAGCCCAACGCCTGAGAGCACTCCGAGAGCAGCCGAGCATGGACGGGGTGTGCAAGTGACATTTCAATGAAAATATTCAGCCTCCAAGAAAAACAACAGACAATGGAGGGAAGTGCCGTGTTTGCCAGGTTCCTTAAGGAGTCTAGCAAGGACGCACTGTGTTACAAAACAGCGATACGTATGCCAAGACACTATCACATCAGGATGCTAATTAAAGCAAAACATAGATCTGCTGCACCACATTCCTTCAATGAGATTTATTCCCGTACTTAGGGCTTTTGTGCCTGTAAAGCATTATGCAAAAGACAGAGGAAATATCTCTGCATTCACAATGGGATTTATATGATAATGTCATCCAGAGGGACGTGGAGAAGCTCAAGAGATGGGCCCAGGTGAATCTCATGAGGTTCAACAAGGCCAAGTGCAAGGTCCTGCACCTGGGGCGGAGCAACCCCTGATACCAACACAGGCTGGGGGATGAGGGACTGAGAGCAGCACTGCCGAGCGGGACTTGGGGTGCTGGTGGGTGAGAAGCTGGACATGAGCCGGCAACGTGCGCTGGCAGCCCAGAAAGCCCCCCGTGCCCTGGGCTGCATCCCCAGCAGCGTGGGCAGCAGGTCGAGGGGGGGATTCTGCCCCTCTGCTCCGCTCTGGGGAGACCCCCCTGCAGTGCTGCCTCCTGCTCTGGGGCCTCAGCACAGGAGAGACCGCGGCCAGGGGAGGGAACGGAGCTGGTCAGAGGCTGGAGCAGCTCTGCTGGGAGGGCAGGCTGGGAGAGCTGGGGCTGCTCAGCCTGGGGAGAGAAGGCTGCGGGGAGATCCAGCTGCGGCCTTGCAGTGCTGAAAGGGGGCTGGGAGAAAGATGGGGAATAACTTTTTAGCAGGGCCTACTGTGGTAGGGCAAGGGGTGATGGTTTTAAACTAAAAAGAGGGTAGATTTAGACAAGATATATGGAAGAAATTTTTTATGATAAGGGTGGTGAAGCACTGGCACAGGTTGCCCAGAGAGGTGGCAGATGCCCCATCCCTAGACACATTCCAGGTCAAGCTGGACGGGGCTCTGGGCAACTTGATTTAGTTGCAGATGTCCCTGCTCATGGCAGGGGGGTTGGACTAGATGGCCTTGAAAGGTCCCTTCCAACCCAAACTATTCTATGATCACCCTTTTCTGCAGATGATGTGCTTATTATCATTATTAGTAATAACAATAATGGTAACAGGAGAAACACCAGTAATGGACAACACTGGAGCTGATGACCGTGGATCAGGGGACTCAGTTCATTTCATGGTGCAGGATGGGAGGTCAGCGACACACCTGTATACTCTGCTCTTTATTTCCAATACTCTAGCTCAGATGAGGTGTCTCAAAAGGGCCAGCCTGAAATAGTGCCTGGCACCCACTGAAAATACGCTGGGTCTATGTTGAAAGCCTTGGATCCATGTTTCCAGTACCAACTCGTGCTGCACAGGAATAAGATGTGAGGTAGATGTACGTGGCAGATAGATCTCATGGGGTTTATTTGCCACTTAATGGATGAGTCAGGGAAAAAAGACCCGTTCCCAGTTTTTGGTCAAGCAAATATACATCAATTTTATATTAATCAGTTATTGGGTAGATTGTTCACTTGGTTTGAGGTTTTTTTTTGGAGCAAATGCTACTTAAGAACTACAGCACCAGGAAGGAGCCTGCGAGGTGCCAAGGGAACTTTGCTGGGCTTTGACACAGCTGAGCAGAGACTTAGAGGCTCTAGTTAGGCAAGACTTCATTTCCTCACAGCTTATGGAGTGAAACGTCCGTTGTTTGGGCAAAGCAGCCTTCTTGAGTCTGCAGTGGAAGAAGAAATGGCACTAACTACACCCTGTGGTTCAGAAAAGTTTTTTGCTGCTGCAATGGACAAGAGTTTTTTGAACTGGGGGGAGGGAGCTATAGAAGAAGGCGCAGCTCTCCAGGGATGGATCCAGCTGGTGAACATAGAAAGCAAAGTGGGACAGCAGCAACAAGGTTGAGCATGTGTGACACGACAGGGAGCATCAGACCATTATCGTGGGAGAAGCGCTCAGAAAAAACGAATCCTGGGCCCATCACAGCCTTCATCGTGGACATATTGCAGACGTGGGCCCAAACTGCAGAACTGGAATGTTAGATTTTGAAATTGTCCTTATTATTTGGGCATGTGCAATACAGGTTTTGGTTACAGCCCATTTCTAGTGCTTAATGCAGAGCATGGTCTACCAGTATAGCTCAAAAAAAAAGAGATCTTAAAGAAAATCATGCCTTATCAATATCTTCAAAGGCATATTGACTGAATAACACAGGTCACCCTGTTAGAAAGCTAAAGGAGTTAATCTTCCTGTACTTTGGTACTTTCCCGCTAGAGCTTTGCAAGCTGCTGACCACATAATAAACTGACCCCTGACATCATGCCCCCAGGAACTGGGTAGTAGCTATTAATCCAGCATCAATTTTGCATCTTTTTCTTCGGAGAGAAAAAAAAAATAAAATTATTACATCAGTCGAGTTATGCTGGTGAGTATTCAATACAAAGGACTATCTCCCCTTTTCCAGTGGCTGAGGAGTTATAAACAGACTAGGAAAGATTAATGTTGGGTTAGAGATTAGGACATGGGCAGATTAGTTGGTAACAGATTGTTTGACTACAGAGTGATCTCCAGGATGATTTTTAGACACCTGTAATCGTGTGGATTGTCTATGATCCTGAAAGTGTGATGTGCTTATTGGATGGTCCTAGCTGCCCTTAGCACTTTGGTTTTTCTTCTGCTTTTTTTTCTGGTTATGACAGGACTTTTGGTAGCTCCTACTCCCTGTGTGCCCTCAAACACAGCACCTTCTCCTGGAATGGCACTGAACAGCAGCCCTGTTGCTTCCTTGTGTTGTTTTATGTGTAAGGGCTTCAGCTGTGGCCAGAAACGCGTGTTTTAGAGCCCATGGGCATCAGTCTGGCCTTTCTCCAGCAACACAGGAACAGTGAGAATCTTCTTTATCTTGGAGGATAGAAAAGACTTCCGCATGAGGATTTCCAAAACTGCTTATAGGCAGCCACCTTCACCAGGTGTAGACGATTGTCAATATCCTTGCTCCTAAGCTTGCACTCATTATTGTTAGCTGACTCTGAGGTATCCCAGTATGAACTCATTAGCAAGGCAACACTGAGGGTTTTTTTTAAATCAAAGCACTATGTTACATCTGATGGAGAGTGATATTTTTCCCCGTAGCCTTGGGAATAAAGAGATTCTGGGGAAACATTTGCACATTTTCGTTGAACTGGCAGCATTATAATGTTGTTTGTTTTTAGAGAAATGTGAATAATTCAGATGAAAAGGGATTTTTTTCTTTAAGATCTATTGTTGCAAAGCTGCTGTTGTCAATAAGGAAAAGCAGAAGTTTGGTCAAAATTCCAAATAAACCTTGTTCTAATGTATAATTCTTTGAAGTTATGGAAAGATTTGAAGGGCTCATAAATCAGAAAATCATATCTGATTATATTCCTCTACAGGTGAGTTCAGTAAACAAGTACTTTCTGGGGGTCATTTGATGTAATGTCCGGTTCCCAGCAAGGATCGGTGTCAAATCCTGAGGGCGAGAGTATGTGCCTTGATTGTTTTTTGCAGCAATAAATTTTGGCAGCATCGACATGAGTTTCTTCCTTCAGCCCACCAGCAGATCCCTCGCTAACTCCCCAATTAGGGCTCCCTGTTGCATGGAATGGGGGCGTATGAGCCGATATTGTATAGCATGGTCTGGTACAGGCAATTCACGGGGCAGCAGTATATATCTGCCAGTAATCCTGTATAATATCACTGCTTTCCTGAGAGCAGGAGTGAGGCCTTTCTCTCCAAACAGCAGGCAGGTGGCTATTTAGAGCCTTAGCAATTTTCTCTCCATTTTGTTGGATTTTGGATAACCATCTCCTTCCTTTCATGCCTTGCCCAGAAGTTTCATTGCTGGTTACCTGGTGTTCACGTAGTCACTGAATGAGTCTTTTACATTTAGTTCTGCATCTTTCAGTACCTGGCAATTTACGCTGTGGTGCACTAAAATCAACTAAATAGCTGGTGTTTGCTTCAGGAGGAAGGGGCTTTGCAGCAAGGCGGATAATAAATGTTAAATCCATATATGCCACAGTATGAGAACTCATTATGATATGGTAGGATCCCTCTCAGGCACAACGTGGAGGCATTCTGATTAAATGGTTACACTCATTTAAGCAGAAAAGGACTTCCATAACAACCTGGAGAGCTTTGAAGTGAAATAACACAGCATTGAAGCAAGATGCAAAATTAACATTGGCATTCACAAGTCTGTTCTTTTACATGGTGAAACCATTATTAAGTTTTCCACCTTGAGTTTTTTTCTGGGGGGAAGTTATCCAGGCTGCGGCAAAGGGGATAGTAGTAGGCTCAGGTTAGTGTGTACTGCAACACGTCTAATGATTTTGTGGCAAAAAATTAGGCTCGACTTCCCAAGCGCACTCATATCTCAGGTCCGACCTCTGTTCTAGGTAGCATAGTCAGGTAGGTTTCTCTGCTCTATGCAACTCCAGAGCCAGTCTTGCACTAACTAACTTGCAGTTTTATTTTTATTGTATTATCAAGGGACTCTGCGAACAGTTTCTTGAAGAACCCTTTAAGCAAGGTGATGATGATTTATCATCCCATTCATATTGAAGCTGAAAGAAAAAATCTCATGTTTTACTCTTTGTCTGTTACTTGTCCCAAAGACCTATTAGCCCCCACCACCAGCTATTAGCCCAGCTATTAGGCTCCTCCATAGGGCCTATTTTTAAAGCCAGGAAGATTCATATAGTTGTCTGTGGCTGATCTGGGGGCCAGGACTCTAAAAAGGGATGTGTAAACCCTAGATTTTTTAATGGAAATACAGGTTGCTGTTTGAAATCCTGTTTTGACTTCCTTTTGTAGTTCTGTGGTTCCCTCTTCTTACAGAAACTATTTTTGTAGGGCTGCAGAATTTCTTGCCATAGCTTTCTACTTTAAATATTCTCCCTGGAAAATTATTAAATGGAAGATAAATCTAGAGGCTTTGGGGTTTTCCTTTTTTTCTGAAACTGTGGTTAGGTCTGCTCTAGCCAAACTTTTACTTTTTTAAGCATTTTATAGAAAAAGAAAATACTGCTGCCGGTGAAGCCTTTCTTTGATGCATTTATAGAACATGTGCTCATTTTATTCTGATTCATGCCGCATGGTTATATCTTAACCTGTAAAGGCCATTTCCCCCCTTAAATTGGAGGAAAACTGTGTTTGGAGACCCAAATACTTATGTCATCTTTTCCCTTCTTCTCCAAAAAAAAATCCCATTTGGGGCTGTGTGATCCTGACTAGGCTGTAAAAGGCTTTCTGTACTAGAGTACTGAAGATGGTCTGGAGGAGTTTGGTATTTATTCTGTCTGATCATTCTGTTGGTTAGTAGCATTTAACCACTCTGTAATTCTATTTTCTTCACTCCTAATTGATGATACTCCAAGGAGCACTGACATCCTTGGGTGAGACGTAGTGGAGCCTTTAAATGTCCGTATGTCCCCAAGGAAAGAAGATACCCCTCCCCAAAATTAATTGTAATGGAAAAGAAGTCAGAAATACAATTTGAAATCCACTGAAAGAGACTTGAGATTTTAAGACCCACGTAAGCATACAAAGAAGCAGCGTTACTAAAAACTGGGGTTGGTGTTCTTAATATTAAAAGACAGTTAGCAGAATAAAATGCATCCAACTGTTCATCTCTACCTTTGGGTTTTTTGTCATTAAAACTCTGCCATGAGTTTCTTACAGCTCCAGAAAAGGGGTTATTTCTTTAGGAGAAAACACAGCCAAGCATCCATCCTGCCATTGCTGCGAAGCCTCTTGTGATGGTGGTGGTATACATACTCTGTCCTAAAGTTCATGCAAATTATTACCCAGTGACACTGGACATGAGACATATAAACATAATTAAGCGATACTGAGCAGCAAAGAGGGGAATTACCTCACTTTTGTTTTTCACCAGGCTTAACTGTGGGAATATTTATCTCATCCTAGCCCAGGGTCTTTTCCATTGATTGATGCTTGTTTCCCTGTATCATGGGGCAGGACCATTTGCAGAAAGTACTTCTGACATTTTGCCTCTTGATACTGGAAACTCTCTGCCAGAAGCTTTTAAATCTGCTCTTTTCCGATGGTTTCATGGCTGGATTTGCTGTATAAAGGGTTCGCTTCACACTGGTGCTGTCTTGTCGGGTTTGAAGGGTGGTAAGGGAAATGTAGGTTAGATTTCTGTCACTGAAGATTGGGTCATACTTTAAATCAGATGAAATGTATTTTAAAAAGCAAATTTCCTGGGGAAAGGCATTTTATCTGGCACCCTCTTTCCCCAGGGGCTTAACACAGTTGTATTTGGAGTCCCCTTCCTCGCTATTGAGATGCGGCAACTCTCAGGAGAGCCACAGCAGCTCCTAAAACCAGCACATGGGTACATTTTGGGGAGAGATCATTTCTCTGCTGTGTATGGGCATTTACTTTATAAGGGAGTGGGAGTGAGGAGTGTTGCCTGTAGGCAGGAGCAGCCAGGGCTGCCGCCGGCAGCACTTCCCACTGAGCTGGAGAGAGGTGCTTTTGAAGAGTTTTTTGAATCCTCACCCTACCTGAGCCGAATTAACTCAAGAAGTTTGCTAGTGCGTTCATGTGTATCTTCATGCGTATGTTCAAAAGCTTAGTGCAAAAAGGCAACTGTTTGCACAACAGGAGAGGCAAAAAAAGGACAGGAAAAGAAAAAAATATAACTTATGTACCAACTGTCTGCATTTAGTTGAAGGTCTAGAGCTGCTCTCTGGCCTGAGTATTCTTTTCCTCAGAGTATGCTGTTAAATGTGACCAGGAGATAGCCATTTCATGGGTTATCACCTGTGGCTGAGCTTCTTTCCTGGCTACACCTCTGTTCGCAGCCCGCTCTGCTTGCACATACCTTCATCCAAGGTGTTCTCCTGCACAAGGTGTTTTGCTATAGGTTTCCTTCATCACACAGGCAGATGTACTGCTCTCCAAAACCGCAGCACCATAGCGTGCCAGAGACATCCCAGAGGGGACTGCACTTGATACTCGTCTCGTATTTTGCTATAGGTCACCTAAAGCTGGTCTGTAGGTTACAACCCCTTGGATGCTGGCAGGAGGCAGGAGCAGGTATATTTTATTGCTTGGTTGCTTCCCCTGTTGTGTGACAGCCTCTGGCAAGGCAAATGATGTAATGGTGTGGCTCTAACGTCATGAACAACCACTGCAAATCCCCGTCGGCCATTAATGAGTCAGGAAGGATTGGCTGGCTTTAAATTTTGGTACGGTGCTGTGCCCGCTGCCAGCGCAGCCCCCGGAGCAGGGGCTCCTGCTGCCACAGGGACAGTGGCAGAGAAGACAGCTCACGGCTCAAAAGAGGAGGAGGGAAAAGCAGAAGCTGAGCCATATGGTATGAAAAGTAGAAGCAGACACAGTATCTCAGTGGTAGGTGCTCATTAGACTGTCTCTGATGTGCTGGGAAGACTGAGTGTATTTTGTTAGAGGAATTGCAATGTTATTCTGTAAGCTAAAAAATGTAGCAGTGCGGAGTGGGTAAGGGACAGGTCTCTTTATCTATGGAAAAATATTCTAGCCTGTTTACCAGCAATGCATAACAGGAACCAGAGGCTGCTACTCTCCAGAGTCTTGCAAGAATGTTTTTGTAGTTAGAGCACACAGATCTGAAAGTCTTGAGCTCTTGACTTGCTCTGTTGTTGGTTTACATTGTGGTCTCAGATCATTTTGTCTTGTAATTTCCCTGCCCACAGAAAGAGAATTCTTTCCTAATTAATTCTGGGTAAGATTAATTGTTTGCCTTTTTTTTTTTCCTCAAGTCAACGCTACTCTTCATGCAGTAAGTTGTTAAAAAAAATAAGAGTATTGGAATCTGGCCTCTGGCCTTGTCTACCAAGGAGCACTGTGATCCATCTGGGAATGAGTAAAAGTGAGTGGGCTTGTTTGCTAGAACCTATCGACTATTTTGAAAAACATATTCAGGTATGTCTTGATCACCTCCTGGCTTTCCCTAGGTATCCCATGACGTACAGTATCTGTGCAGCGTCTTTATCCCTCCATTCTATCCATGTCTGTGCAGAAACCTATACAGAACATAACTCGGGCTGCCTGGCGACTTGCTGCAAAAGCTTGACCAGTGATGGCCATTATCATTGCACAGATTTATTTATCCTTATGGTGTAGCGATGTGGATATCTAAAGCAGTAGAGGTATGACATCTGAAGTTAAAAATCCACTTACATAAACCCAGGCTTTCACATACTGTGCACAGATATGGATGCAGCCAGATGCATCGTGCCAGTGACACGGGGGAACAAAAAGGCATCAATTAAAACTTGGTAAGGGAGAGCTATAAAACAGCAGTTTAAATGCAGGTTGGTTAGAAACTGAACAGCAGTATCCAGAATTTGAATATTAATTTCTTTATGCTGTGGCTAGGTAGAAATGGTTATTGAAAAGAAGGGGATGAAGGAGCACTGTGCCCCATCACATAGTACAGCGGGCTCACTCCATCACCTCCTTCGACTTTGGGGACCACGACTTGTGCTCCCCTCATGCAGCAAGAGTGCAGTGTGCCTGGATATCCATGGAGTCGAGGTGAGGTGGGTAATTTGGGAATCCTTGGTGTGACCAGGTTCCTTCCAGGTCAGAAAGAAAGGCATGCTGGGTCTTCCCCATCTTTCTCTTGTTCCAGTGCAAAGGAGGTCAAAGTGATGGATGCCCCAGGATGCATTGCAATAATAAGATAGCTAGTAATCAGCTTTATGTTTGAAATACTTATTGGCCTCAATAATAAACGCCAATTTAATGGTGTTTGGATGAGGATTCTTGGGGCCATGAGAGCTTTAGACTTCATATATAAGCCTTAAAAGCCAGCAGCCCTGCTGGGAAGGTTGTCTGGGTGTGTTTGGGCATCCTATTCCCACTCAGGGGGGGTGGATACGAATGACCTTTTTGACTACGTCTGTATTACTAGACAAGAAAGTCGGTATTGGTGCTGCGTGCAGGTACTGGCCGGGAGGATGGCTGGCTTAGGGTGAGCCGGCCTGGGGGAGTGTGCGGCAGCCCTGACACTGGGCAATAGTGGGGCAGTGCCCTGTTCCCGTTCAGGGACAGACCGGGCACAACCTCCATGCTTCTACTCCTCCTTTGGGAAGTGGAAATAACAGCCCTTTCTGCCCCATGGGAATGCTGTGACAATGAACATATTAAAATCGATGAAGTTTTGAGATAATAATACCAGTATAGGCATGTAAGTGCCTCAGACAAATATATTGTGCAAACATCAAGTGGTTTAAAGTACAACTTTTGGCACAGTGAAATTGCTTAAAGGCTAGATTAGTTTGATTTCAAAGGGTTTCTCAAAATAGCTAGTCTGAATTCTGGTCCTTCTGTGAAAAAAAAAAAAAAAAGTACATTGTCATCAAAAAGCCATTAAAAAAAAAAAAAGCAAAGCAGTCAGAAGATTAGAGGATTTCTTCTGGTTTGACTTTTTAAATTTCAGAGCAGGACACATCAGTTCATCCATTAAGTGTTGTTGGTCTGGCACTGGTACCACCATCCATCACCCTGCAACACAAATCACTGTGGTAAGAGCTTCTTCCTGGCACACTTTTTTTCAGAGCAATATGAAGTGATTGTCCCCCTCTACTTGGCACTGATGAGGCTGCACCTTGAATACTGTGCTCAGTTTTGGGCCTCTCACTCCAAGAAGGACACTGAGGGGCTGGAGCGTGTCCAGAGCCGGGCAGGGAGCTGGGGCAGGGCTGGAGCACAAGTGCTGGGAGAGCGGCTGAGGGAGCTGGGGGGGTTCAGCCTGGAGAGAGGAGGCTGAGGGGAGACCTTCTCGCTCGCTGCAGCTCCCTGGAGGGAGGTTGGAGCCAGGTGGGGGTCGGTCTCTTCTCCCAAGTAACAAGTGACAGGACAAAAGGAAACAGCCTCAAATTGTGACAGGAGGGGTTTTGATTGGATATCAGGAAACATTTATTCACTGAAAGGGCTGTCAGGCCCTGACACAGGCTGCCCAGGGCAGTGGTGGAGTCGCCATCCCTGGAGGGGACGTGGCGCTGAGGGACGTGGTTTAGTGGTGGCCTGGGCAGTGCCGGGTTAATGGTTGGACTCGATCTTAAGGGTCTCTTCCAACCTACACAATTCTGTGATTCTATGACACAACTTCAGTCTGTCCACAGTCTCACTACTGGCATGAACACAAGCATTTTAGAAGTAGTTTGCAGAGCTATGTTCTACAATCTAATTCTCATCGGGAGTTGTCAGCCCTCATTTAGCCACAGGTACCTCTGCTTGGTGATTAAGTCTATCCCAAATACAGAACAAGGAGAAGAAATGGGAGAGGGAACCTGAATTAGCAGCAGGAGAACTGACTCTATGGCAGGAAAATTGACTCTATCTTCAAGGCACTCTCTTCTGTACCCTCAGTCATTCATATCCCACGCCACATGGTTATTAGCACAAAATTTACTTTCTTGCTGTTTACTTAATCTATAGCCTCTTGGTAGTAAATTATATTCATGGCCTCCGGGTCCTGGTGCTGTTGAATAGTTATTTGCAAGGCAAAGGAAATACGTACTATTTTTTATTCTATGTGGACTTAGAATGCCTAAAACAGTCTATTTTTTCAGTCTGAACGCACAAGTGCCCTTTAGAATATGAATATTAACATTGCTTTCATATTTTCTTTCCAATGTGTTACTTCTCATGTAATGACCCATTTTAAAGAATTCAGGAGGCAGCACTGCAGGGGGGTCTCACCAGAGCGGGGCAGAGGGGCAGAATCCCCCCCTCGACCTGCTGCCCACGCTGCTGGGGATGCAGCCCAGGGCACGGGGGGCTTTCTGGGCTGCCAGCGCACGTTGCCGGCTCATGTCCAGCTTCTCACCCACCAGCACCCCCAAGTAAATCTGTGTTGGTGAGCAACAGGTCCAGTAACACTTCTCCTCTGGTTGGACTGTCTATCACCTGGATAAAAAATTATCCTCAACACACTCCAAGAGCCTCCTGGAGTGCTTATAGCTCGTTGGCTGCTTTTGCAGCAGGTGTCAGGGACATCGAGGTTCCACAGCAGGATCAGAGCCTGTGAGATTGGTGCATCCTTCATCAACATCCTCCTCTTGATCGGGAGGTCTGTCATAAACACCAGCCGTGAGGTTTCCTTTGTTGGTTTGGTCTGTTCATCATTGTTTTTCAAAGATAGCTCTGTGCAATCAATCCTTTTTTTTTTTTTTTTTTTTTACATAGAGGACACCTCCCTGCCTCTCCTTCCTTTGCCTGTCTATATAGATAAATAATGGATAATAAAATTTGTAACAGAAATGTGCTATTTTAGACACAAAGAACCAAAGTTTAACCAGCACCAGCAGCTAATTCTGACATAATGAGACTTGTCCAAAGTTCCTTCGCCAGTTATTTATTTCCTTTACTGGAGTGAAGCCTTTGCACCCTGGCTGGGCCATGGGATCTGCCTGGTCTTGGAGTTCCTCTGACATATATGACATATACAGAAGGTTTCCCTTTTAAGCCTAGTCTCTTAATTACTTGTCCGGATGTGTGGCAGGGACTTTGCCTTGGCTCCCACAGAGGCATGCAATGGTGTCAGGCCATGCAGGGTGTTCCAACCAGGCTTCTGCAGATGAATCATCTGAAGGACTGTTTTTGAAAGATTGGGCTCTTGCATTTGATTCACTCTCCTTGGTGAGCTGAAAAAAAGAGTGCATTGTTCTCATAATCCTTAGCAACTTGAAAACTGCTATAAATTGAATACTTTTTAATCTTTACCTACAGCAAGAAAACAGGCTAATCCAGTTATTCCTGCAGTTACTTAGCTGTTGCTAATTAACTGAGATTTTGATGGCTTTAGGTTTTTTCATCAGTTTTCTAAACATTTTGCTTATCATTTCAATGAGTCCTTTACAAATCCTGGGCACAGTGAATAGACTTGTTTCTACTGTGTGAGTTATTAAGTCAAAGCAGTATGTAAAAATAAAACTGTCCAGGAAAAAAAGACCCACTCCCACAATCTCATTAATCATAGATTATCAAGGTTCATAATACCATTGATATGGTTTTTGCAGGAAAGTTGTTTATAGTCATGTCGTAGGACAAAATGAAATGAAGGTGATGTTGAGACACGGTACCGCACATTGGTGGTACCATGCATTGATGGAGTTGAAGGGTACATACAGGACAGAGGCTACAGACCCCCCAGACCTAACAGTTATGCCCAAAACTGATCCGGAGGACTGTGAATTCCATCTTTAGCTATTTTGATTACTATTCTGAGCTTGTCATGGTTTAACCCCAAATGGTAACTGGACCATGCAGACACTCAGCCCCCCTCCCTTCCCAGTGGGGTGAGAAGAATCAGAGAGAGAGAGAGGACTCTCTTCCTGGACTTGTGCGAAGCATTTGATACTGTTCTGCATGACATTCTGGTCTCTAATTTGGAGAGACATGGACTTGACAGATGGACCACTTGGTGGATAAGGGTTGGCTGGATGGTTGCACTCAAAAGAGTTGTGGTCAATGGCTCAATGTCGAGGTGGAGACCGGTGACACGTGGTGTTCCTCGGGGTCACTGTTGGCACCAGTGTTGTTTAACATCTTTGTTGCGGACATGGAAGTGGGATTGAGTGCACCCTCAGCAAGTCTGCTGATGACACCAAGCTGTGTGGAGCAGTCAGCGTGCTGGAGGGACGCGATGCCATCCAGAGGGACCTGTGCTAACCTCGTGAAGTTCAACAAGGCCAAGTGCAAAGTCCTGTACCTGGGTCGAGGCAATCCCAAGCACAAACACAGGCTAGGCGGAGAACGGATTGAGGGTAGCTCTGAGGAGAAGGACTTGGGGATGTTGGTGGA